>CM033476.1:67747179-67782324 GCA_019447015.1 Hymenochirus boettgeri | reverse complement strand
GTTATATACTACTGTTATATTCTACTGTTATATACTACTGTTATATACTACTGTTATATAATACTGTTAAATTCTACTGTTATACACTACTGTTATATAATACTGTTATAGTCTACTGTTATATACTACTGTTATATAATACTGTTATATTCTACTGTTATTTACTACTGTTATTTACTACTGTTATAATACTACTGTTATATTCTACTGTTATATTCTACTGTTATATACTACTGTTATATTCTACTGTTATATACCGTATATACTCGAGTATAAACCGACCCGAGTATAAACCGAGGTACCCAATTTCACCTAAAAATCCTAATAAAAGTTGTTGACTCGAGTATAAACCGAGGGTAGAAACTTGGCATTCAAGATGTGCCGGAGGTGGAGAGTGGGATGGAGGTGAGAGAGAGGGAGGTGAGAGTGGGATTTAAATGGATCGTGTCGTTTATCTTGTGTAGTGGAGGGAAGCGGGGGGTGTGTGACATGGAAAGGGGAGTTCATGGCGTGGAGGAAGTGGAGAGGAAGAATGGAGGGGCGATATGGAATGGACTTACTTAAACAGTGGGTTGTTGAAGTGAGTTGATGGTCACTGGTAGGTAGATACCAGGCAGATAAGGCGCAAGGTTAATATGGGAACTGATGAGGGGACTAAATACAATTGGAAGGATTCAATGGGTCTGATCCAAATGAGCAGCGTTCAGTGTCCAGGCACTTCAGGTTACTTAGGTGTATTCTGGTGTTAACTTCATGCCAAAAACACTTAGGGAAAAATGCTGCACTTGGAAAAAGGTGCAGAATGTGACCAGGTCAGAATGTGACTAGTGATACTATAAGTTAAAATGCAGACGGAAATGCATTAACCCAAGAGATTTAAAAAAAATTGTATGCGATATGTATTCTTATATTCATATACATTTATTCGTTATCTTAAAGGAATGCACAATATGTTGCCTACGGTAACAAGATAAAGACAAAGTTCAAACGGCCATCCTGCTTTTATCACATTTTAAAGGGTAACTGGTGGTCTAAATTCTTCCACACCAAAATAGTAAGGAATCATAAAAATCCTTCATCGTACCTTAAATAAAACCTAAATCACATCTCTAGATAAAACTTGTGAAAGTTAATTGCTGGACAAGGGTTCAGCACACGTAAACTGCTGAACACTTTCCGTTTTCAGTCATTGCCAAGGCCTCTGCTGATTAAAGGATCCTCTCAACACTGTCAATTTTTTTCCCCAGGTATTCAGTGATTTCCCCCAGCATTAAGTCTTTAATGAGATGCTTTTCCCCCGGGGGAGGGGGAAGGTGTGGCACTTCAAACCTATGGAAGGCAGGGAAGTTTGAACATTCACCCAATACTCATTGTTCACAGGGTGAAGCCAGAGCTTATTTTTCTGATCATTATAAAGGAAATACTTGCGGCTTATTAACCTAAACTTGTTTGGAGGGACCACAGTTGCCCTTTTTAAGTTTTAAACAAACGTTTGGATATTCACTAGGCTTCCGAAAATGTTCGGAAAGGCGATGGCGCAGGACAGACTGCGATCCTTAGCAAAGTTACTATGTAACCCAAAACTTACACATTAAATAGAAGGCACTAAGTGGGGCAGTTAATGTCAGGAATGGGGGAAGGTAAGATGCGTGGTACTTAATTGGATCTACTGGCTGCATGGGAATCGAAAAAGCTTACCACGGCAGCCAGCGCTCACGATTTCTTTCTTCCTTTGTGCTGGATTTTTTAACGCAGCTCCTCATGGTTGATGTTATAGTCACGCTCTGAGCAAACCTTTTGGGATTTATCCACATCGGCAAACGCTATATTAAATAGGGGCTTCGGGAGATTTACCCAGAACTTTGAGGGTTTGTACACTAGGTTAATGTTCCCAGCAGGCAGCAGTTTGAATCTTTTTGGGCTGCTGGGCAGCAGATAGGGCCTGGGCAATATATAATTTGAATGCTGCGGGGCACCATTCTATCTGGGGATTGGTGCGGCGGCAGGTGGGCAGCATTTGGGATTTTGTCTATAGGTGACCCAAATGTCTAGAGGACGTCCTGCTTTTTAATATTTTTTTTTTTCCTTGGCAGTGTAGCACCGGCATATGGATGTGCATCCCCTCACCTGGGTGGCACTATTTGAACATAATCACTAAAGAGTCGAACTCAAGGATCATTATAGCCCGATGAACGGGGAGCCCTTGACAAGGGCGAAAAATGTAAAGGGTCAAATACCCATTTATCTTTGTTCAACACCCTAAGTGCGTCCATCTTTCCTGGATTATCTATATTATAATACAGGGCGATGCCAGAGAGGCACTATCGGCTCTACAGTGCAACGCTAGGGCGGATGCTCTATTCGAATAGCACCTTCCGTTTAGGCCCAACGTTCACCGTTGAGGAACGCCATGGCTGGCATTAAAAAGTTCATTAAAAGGTTAAGGCACTATGCGAATATAGCATCAACTTGCTGCGCCTGCCATTGGTTCACGTTCCCGCATTAAACACACAGGGCTGCAATGAGGAGTGTAAGCACGTAAACTGCTAAAAACATCGGTTGGTTCTTTAACTCATTTTCAGCCACTGCTCCACTGAGTCTAGTGACTTGGGTCGGCAACCTTAGTAGTTAGTCCTGATTTGGCAGATGTCCTGATTGGCACACAGAGGGGAGGGCACAGTTGTAGTGTGGTCTGAAGATGTTAATCAATCACTTCTGCGTCAATTAAAGGCTAATTAAGGGCCAAAGGCAATAAAAGGACTTTTTTTTGTATACTGCAGTAAGTATATCAATTGGATGAGGTAATTTAGCACAGGGGAAAATGTTGAACCTTTTATTGCAATTCCATCCCTATTGTGGTCATAAAAACTATTAAGAAAACACTAGATAGACCCCGAAAAGTTGATTATTAAAAACTATTATGATTTCTGCTGTGTCCGTTTTATTCTGACGTCTCACCTGGCCCCTTCATTATGCAATCAGTCAGGTGGTTCTTCAGGAAATGTGCCAATGTAGTGAAGACTGTGGCGGGTGGAACATGGGAAGGTGAGTTTGATGTCTGGGCACCATAAGACTTTACATTTAATTAAGGGGCACAGCAACCATTGCACGGAAAATCGCATGTGATTGTTTGTCGCGATGGTGATGGGGGGGGGGGGCCCCTTTTGCAAATATAGAAAAACAAACCACAACGCATGGAGGATGCCCACGGCAACACCAATGAATCTTTATTCAAGCATCAAAGAAATCACACGGGCCACAAACATTTCGGGGGACACGCCCTTCCTCAGGTGCATAAACGAACATTCCCAATTCAAATAGAATAATCCGCCTCTCAGGGTGGGGGCTCTCATTTGTTCACCCAAAGGCAAAGTAGTTCTAAATCTATCAGGGTTATTCAATAAAAGTTCTATTGTTAAACATTGGTGCGAATTTGTGACCACAACTCCGGATGGTTAGCTTTCAAATGTTAAATACCGATTTGTTAGGGTGTGGGCAACATTCGCACCATTTTACATGATAAAGAAACTTTGATTGGATCTCCTGGAATGTGAAACATTTAAAAACAGTGCAATATAAAGTGCCTAATGGTACACAAAGTGCAACATAAAAATCTTCAAGTCTCAAATTATCTCATAAATATTACATGTAGTCATTTACATTGCGGTTCACAAATCCGTTGTGCCTAAAATTTAATTTACATTGTATACAACATATAGTCATCCATCGCGTTTGCACATTCCGTTGTGATAAAATTCTTCTACATACATATAGTCATAACATTGCTGTTTGCACATCCGGTTGTGATAAAATCTTATACATAACAATTAAGTCTAAACATGCGTTTCTGCACATCCGTTGTGATAAAATTTCTTATACATACATATAGTCATACAGGCGTTTGCACATCCGTTGTGCATAAATCTTATACATACATAGTCATTACATGCGTTTGCAACAAATACGTGTGATAAAATCTCATAATGAACAGTCATAACATGCGGTTTGACATCCGTGGTGATAAAACATCTTAACATTTACAGACAGCTCATACATGCGTTTGATTAATTCCGGTTGTGATAAAAATCTTATAATACATATAGTCATAATTTGCGTTTGGCAACATCCGTTGTGATAAAATCTTATACATATCAGTCATACATGCGTTTGCACATCCGTTTGTGATAAATCTTTTACATACAACAGGTCATACATGCGTTTGTGACAGCCCGTTGTGATCTTAAAATCTATACATACAGTCATAATGCGTTTGCACATCCGTGGTGATAAAATCTATACATACATACAGTCCTAATGGCGTTTGCTATCCGTTGTTGAAAATCTGTATACATACAATAGTTTCATTACATACGTTTGACACTTCAGTTGTGATAAAAATCTTTCGAACATACAGTACATACCATGCGTTTGCACATCCCGTTGGATAAAATTTCTTCATACGTACATATAGTATGACATTGGTGTTGCAACATCCGTTTTTTATTTAGAAATAGAAAAAAACGATGCGAGTGCGCAAAAAAAAATGGCAGAAAAGAAATCGCATCGCACCGAAAAAACGCAGCAAATCGAGCTAGGTGGGGCCTAGGTCTCAGCCAGTTAATAAAATTCTTTTTGTATTATCATTTTGATAACATTGTAAATGAATTTGATATTCTAAAACATTCGTCAAAGTCTCCACAGGTAATGGTGAAGATATGCAGGAATTGGGAAAATGGTTTTCAGGTTGTGACTTGCAGAACTAGTTAACCATTTACACATGATCAAACAAGCTGTGTCTGGTCCAAACATGACAAGCAACCCAACGCTCACCACCACCTCCTTACAAGTGTGCAAGGAAAAAGGAAACTAGAAGTGTACCCAAAAAAAACTCAAAAGGAAATAAAAGCGGTTTTATTGTTGTCAAGTACAACTTGCCATGATGTAAGGGTTATAGCATGCTCAACAGGGCCCTAAGACAATTCTGTACAGTTATTAATTCTATCCACAGCAGTAGTAAAATGGCCTGTTGCGGTCTTGACAAATGACATCATATTACACATTTTATATAACCGCAACAGGGATATCTTAAACCTGCAGCCCTCCCCAGAGGTTTGGAAGTGTTACACTGTAAGTTCTCAAACAACATGCTGGGGGCCCCAGGGGATGTGACGTACTGATCTAGCACAAAAGACAACATAGCTACCGAGGCTGTCACGGCCTAAGTTCTGTCCACGGTCAACTTTTGTGCAAGGTTTTTTTTTATTGGTTTAGGAAAGCAGAGTCGCCCTTTAGACTCATAATAAAAACAAAGAATAATAAATACACGAGGGCTTCAATTTGGAGGTTACCTTATATACCCAGTATAAAATGGAGGTCTTTACTCCACAAAATGGCAGAAAACAAAGCGGCTCAAAGGGATGACGATGGCATTCCACTAAGATTACATTTTAAAACAAATATATCAACCCATCTTTCTCAGTCTCCAGTTCGTGCACCATGGCTTTGTGGGTCCGCTTGGCTGCGACTTCCGCGCGTCCTTCCTTCCCTTTTTGGTCCCGGGTGCTGGGATGCACCTCCCACACCCCCCCGCCTGCGGCGCCTGCGGCGCCGAGGGACGCTGTACTGACGGGTCGGTAGTCCCCGGCTCCCCTCCTTTGCCCCTACCGCTCGGTCCCTGGGGGTCGGCTTGGGCCCGGCCCCCACCACCTACAGGGAGATTATAGCCGTCTTCTCATTCCCAACTTGTGTTGCTTTGGTCCCCCACACCCACTCAGGCGTTAGCCTTCCCTGTGCCCAGATTGAGCATTGGTAGGGGCCCCCCCTTCGCCCCCCTTTCACCCCCCTCCGCACTTTTCTGGACTCTCCCCTGTGAACGTGTGAGATGTTGGTTTGTCCCCCGCCCCCACTGCCACCACATATGACTCTTTTTGGGTGGATTTTTGGCCCCCAATCCGCCCTCCACACATTGGCCCTCTGGTACCATTAAGCCCCTTACTGCACTCTGTGTCCCCGCACCCCCCCACGCCCCCCATTATTGCCTGGCTTACTCCTTTGACTTGCCTCCTTACCCAGGCTCGTGGGCCAAGCAGTGGAAGTCGCTTACCCGCGGTAGCACCCAGCTGCGCGGGGTTTCCACCCCACCCATCACCCTGTGCCATCGGCGCTCGCGCTTTAATCGCGTTTGGGCTAGTTGTAGCCACTAGATGGGTTCAACATGCCCGCAGTGGTCACACCTCTACCGGGATTAGTAACATCGCGGATCAAGACCTTTAGGCCTAGCCTAATTGGTTTGCTGTTCTTCAAAATCTGCTGGCAACCCCTTTATGCTCGCCAATGGATGATATCTCTTTCCCTTTAACACCAGTAAGCCACAGAATCTTGGTTCAATACCTCTTTGTTTCAAGGCAAGACTGGTTGTGCCAAAACTCAGTGGAGAGTATAAACTGAGCTGCCAGCTCAGTCCTTTGCTCTGTCACAGCAGTTTCCTTCACAAAAGGAGCTTTCCCCGCTCTTCTTGCAGTCAGCGAAACTGCTACTGGAACATCCTTCTGAAGATGCAGAAACGAACCAAAAGGCCCATGGCATCCCAGTAAAACCGCTGGTGGAAAAATACACAAGCAAGTCAGGAGCACCTTCCAGTTTCAGAAGCTGCCAACGGTTATTGCTGGTTAACACTAACTCCTCGTACTCAAACATTCCCAAAACATATTTAAAAAAAAAAACAACTGCACTTTCTGTTATAAAAGGGAAGACGTCGGTAAAAAAAGGTTGGCCCCAAACCGTTATGAAATAAATACTGATTCCTTGTTGGCCTCTATGTTCATGGCTTAACTCGAGAATTCAACCAGTCAAAGGTCATCTGCAGGTAACTGTACAAAAAACAAAGACAAAGGTGTTTATTTTAAACAACTGATAATCATGATAATACCAGTTCAGAATCTTTACTTTTTGTTTACTGGGAAATCTTTTTCCACTAGAGAAGCTGTGAGGGACAGTTAATGACTAAATGCTGGGTACAAAACCATTAACGATTAGCCCCGGATACCGGCGGGTCCGAACAGTATCGGGCTTAATGTTACGTGTGTACGTGTTCGTTTCCCGAACGAACGCGACGCGGCCGCCAAACGATTGGGTCGGCCGAACGGCGTAGTTAGGGGGAAGGCCGAAAATTCCATTCGGCCGCGTACACTCATATAAGAGGAGTCTAGCGCCGGCCGATGGACAACACACACAGTTCCCGAGCGTTCCTCACATGAGGAGACAACGCTCGGGGCGACGTTGTGTATGGCAGATCTTTGAAAGATGGCAGGACGGATCTTGCCAAGATTCCCCCGTCTTTCATATTTCAGAAATCTGTACAGTGGTACCTAGGCTTAAAGGAGGCCATAGCTACAGTGATCCAGAAACTTCTGGCTACAAAACCAAAGGTAAAAGTGAGCATGTTTCAGGATTGGATGTTTCCCATCCATGGAGGATCATCCTGTCAAAAATGGTTATGTACAGGGGGGGGAAAAAAACACATAAAAGTGCTTCTGTTTAATGTAAATCTCAGAAGGTTTCCTGCAGTCCGCAGTCTAAGAGCTTTGGAATTCAGCTCAGTGGAGGACACTTAAAGTAAGTCTTTCACAGTTATTGGCTGTGGCACGTAAGGGTTCTGGGTGGTATTTCTCCGTGAGCATATGTCAAAGCTCTTAGAGGGTAGGCGGTTTGGGGTCAGGGGAATGTTTATCACAGGATCACAGGCGGATCATTTACCATTTAACAGTCGCACTTTGTGGTCTACCTAATTATAAAAATTATTATTGTTTTTGTGGGGTGTGTGACATGCCCTTTAGGACATGTTGGTCCGTGTATCTTTCCTTCAGTTACAGCGTTATGTACCTGTAAATACAATATCAGAGGCTGTTCATTGTGATCAGACATGGTCAGTGTGTTAAGGACATGCCTACCCTAAAAATGATTTTCTTGCATTGCCAAGGCCATGATTACTGGGTCTATCAGACAGCAGCATCAGGCAGAAATAAGCTTGTTTCTAGCAAAGCACATACTGAGACGTATTTGTAGTGTACTTGAAACCTTGAACACATGGGGCGGTGTTTTAACCAATCAATCCACCCTGAGCGCCATGGTTGGGATGGCTGGGGGATTCAAGGTGATAAGAATATACACGTCAATCATTCAAGGTCCAGACATATTGGCACATTCCATGAGGCTAAAAATATAGCAACGCATTTCAACCAGCAGTTTTATGGTGGTATTTCCATAGGTATACGAGCTGATCATGGACTTGTGTAGAATAAAAACGGTATTTTAATCGTTTTTTGTGCAATAAAAAAGTTATTTCAGGGCCTAAAAATGTCCTTAATGGCCGAGTTGCACCGGAAAAGGTTCAGGACATCATGACGTTGCAAATGTTTTCTGGATTGGTGAGATCCTTTATGTTATATTATCCCCCACCTTAATTAGCAATGACGGCTGCAAAACCCCCACACATGAACAAGTTGTAGCAACTTAACTCCTGGTCTCTTTTACGCCATCAACATTCGTCCTCCGCCCATGTCTTAAGTCACAAAACATGTGGGGTGGTGGTCCTTTTACTTTTCCCCACAGAGTGTTCAAGAGTTCATCAGGATAGTTCCGGGAGGGAAAAGGATTCCGGACGGAGTTACTGGATGTTTGCTTCCACAGAAACCAGATTCAGGAGCAATTTTTACAAGGTGACCCATTGTTACATTGTAGTGATTCATTTGTTTGCCCAGAGCAGAAGATCCATCAATATTCACCGATCCCTGGAAACAGATTCCCCTCATAGTGCTTGGCAACAATGACTCTTTTGGAAATTAAATTTGATTCCCGGTTTAAATGACAAAAAAAATATTGGGCCAGAATTTGGCTTGATAATTCACCACGGCAAATGTGTTAAAGGGCGTATAAATGTAATACAAGTTGATCTTCCGGAAGTTGTGCTATAATATTGAAGTTGGTTTATTTTTTTTTCTTCCAGGATCTCCCTTGTTCTGAATTTGGTATCCCCCTTCCTGTAATCAAAGTTCTTAGCCCTTGAGATTTCCAATCTAAAACACCCAGAGAATTGGCCGCCGGCCAGTGACGGGTTGTCGATACTTGCGGGCATTCCCGTTGACGCGAGATGAGAGGAGCACACGGGTCTTCGCAAAACAATGATTTATTGTGCAAAAAAAAAAAACTGCTGTGTGTTCCAAAATCAGCATGGTTTATGCTTGAGGGAAGGAGGAGAGGCCTCCGAAACGGTTGCATGTCATTTGCAAGTAGTGTGTCTCTCTTGTCCTCTATTCTTTTCGGGACCCTGTAACCATGTACGCGGCGCCATATGACGCATAGGGTGCAGCTGTGGAAACATCACCAGGAAACAGGCGGCATTGAATGTCAAATATGTGCGGGTCACATGGCCCGTGCATTCGGACCAAATGGGTGTTGGGATTGAAAACAATTCAAGGGGGCAGGGGCTACTATATATATATATATCTATGACCCCATAAGTTTAACATTTAAGTTTCTCTTTGTTCTCAAATCATATCAGTTTTTATACTTTTATGACGCATGGCTCCATATCAGATAGAAGTCTCTCGAGATTCATTTTAGTTGCTAAAGAAAGTGTACAGTCATAAAATAAAAAACTCACCCTATCCTCCGTCAAGGCAACCCAGCATCCCCCTGGATATGCCAGGCCGGTGTCATCTCGGATAGCATCCAGTTGCCATGATTTGAGGAGATTTTCTGATGAAAAGCCGCCAGGGATCCTTACATCTTGGGTTTGTGGCAAAAATTAGCATAGCCTGCATCTTTCAGCTCCCTACAGGCCAGGGGTGATAATATAAAAAATAAGACGCGTTTTCTTGGCTATTATGTTTGTGATGAAATGTGTTAATAAAAATCATTCCAATGAAGAGCATTACTCATGTGACAGCATTTCTGTAAAAGCTCTTCCCGTGTCTGGTAGCCTCTGCCGGTCAGTGCTGTCTATACCAATATGACAAACTGAAACAGATGTCAAAATAGAGTTATCGTGGTGCTAAAGTGCTTGAATAAAGGAAACTTCCGCTAAAAAACAACTTTTTAAATATCTACACTCTATGTTCTCCTTATAAGCACATTATTGCATAATAATATTTTAGGTTCACAACCTATCATTAAAGTAACCTAGAGAACTCGGGTAATATACAGTGTACCGGTAATCAGCTGTTTGCGACCTTGCTTTTAAACACAATGATGAAAACCAGGAAGGGGGGAATTAACCAATCTGCGTCACATTTGCCACACCCCCACTAAATCAGTAAGATTAGTATAGTAGTAGTCTGAAAATCAACACATATATGATAGGCATGGGAATTTATGTTCTTACAGGCGCAGGGATCTACTTAACTCATGATTTAAACAAAGCACTTTCATAATATCTCAATATGTAAAATAGAATATTATTAATGTAATATTTTGTGATTGATCTTGAAATTCATTTATTCTGAAATCATGGTAAAACAGGTTGTATGGCAAAGAAAATTAAAATGGGTTGCCGGTCCAAGATTGCCACGGGAGGCTGTATTGTATATCTGGTGCCTGTAAAACCAAAAACATTTCTTCAGCGCTTATACTTTTGCTATAGGTAGCAGATAGAAGCCACTGGCACCTGAATCATTCTCTCTGTCACAAACTACCTAGGTACGTGTGTTGGGTACCGGATTGTAGGGCAATGGACAGGACCGCTTTCCAATGGAATCTGTTCGTTGCCATGCCTACACTTCGTAATGTGTGTAAGCCAGTTAAGCACTGGGTACGCACAAGCAGAGTTGTTAGGCCCAAAACCACCAATATTTCCAGGGATTGGATGTAAATCTAGGGTAATTTTTGGCTGTTGTAGTGGCCCTATGGAGACCAAGTTGTTATGATTCTGCCCCATTGGTCCCTAGTCGCGAAACGGGTCGGTCGGGTTCAAGCTTGTCCCTGGTTTATGCAGCCATCCCCTGACATTTTCCACACCCGTATGTTTGACAAACATTATGAAAAGATGGCCCGCTTTTGCCATCATTACCATGGATTCACTTGGCCATCGAAGAGGAAGCTAAATAATGAAGATAGATTGGATGTTTTATCCTCTCAACCTTCAGTGTTCGAGTAGTAAACTGTTCCAAGTAGCTTAAGGGGACTCCTTCCCCCCTATATTCCCACATTAGGAAGTGAGTGTTCATCATCACAATTTCTTACCAACGTTACTTCGATGGTAGGGGCGAGTGGGGACGCTTTCTCGAGGGCTGCCCAAATATAAGAGGTAGGTGTAAGTACCAGTGTACCAGTTCTCAACCGCGCGACCAAAAGCACAGTGCCTGTCCCGGGCTCACAACAGCCCCATTCACCCATTTAAATCACCAATAGAATTGCAACCGGTCAAATCACAACGACCATCAGTCTATTTCCATTACCCCCACTACATACTTTGATTGCACATGATCCGGATTGATATGGGAGCCACGGTTTGAATAACTAAAAAGTTCTCAAGACTAAATCCCAATCAGAAAGCAAACACTTTCACACTTGCAGTCATGCAAGCAAATAAAAAACCCCATTGTCTTTTTATAAGCCACACAACTCACCCCCTGTACTCCCCCAGGGCCTCTGTTAGTAGGGGGAGGTTCTGTGGGTACTTTTACAATTTGGTAAAGGATTAGTGGTTTTCCCAGCATTGTTCGGCCCCACAATAATAAACCTTGTGTTCTGTAAAATAAGGGGAGGCAAGTGTTAAGAAATGAAGCTCCAGCAAACTCATTCAGCACAGGCAGCAAGTAGAACACTTAACAAAGGAAACGGGTAGACGTGGTGAATGGATGTTTTAGGGGGAAAACTGTGCGCCATCACTTATTCCCCAACTGCTAAAAACTTCCCTAAAAACACTTGTGCCCTTTCTAAGTGGACCTTTTTTATCTCAGTAACAAGTTAAACATCACATTCTAGCCTAAATGATGTGGGGAATAGGTTCAAGGGGAAAAATGATTTGTCTCCTCTTACAAGGCATGGTAAGGCCCTCATTGGATATGCGGTGCCTAGTTTTGGAATCCCATATACAAAAGGATTCTGGAAAATGGAAAGGTCACATAAAGGAACACTATCAATAATAGGATGGATGAAGGTATCTTGTTAAACAGATTAGTTAGAGGATCTAGGGTGATTTCACACTGAATTAATCTGGGTCGTAAATGAAACCACTTCCAAATGCACCAAGAAGATATATCAGGGACACACAGACACTTATAGATTAGAAGAAAACGAATAATTCCCTTTATGTTTGACGGGGATTGCTTATTAGAAACTGAAAAAACAGTTTTGTTGTGCACACAAGATTTTAGCCAATGCACAACCACTGAGCGTGTGACGCAAGTGACTTGAAAGAACGGGCCCAGTAATCGGATTTATGTTTGCCCGGTTCGCCCTTGTTGGCCGGGGGTTCAAACTCCGTCCCGTACATGTGTACAGGTTATGTCAATGTAATATAGGGACGCTACATCGGGCACCGACCCTTGCTGTTGCAAATGTTTCGGTTTGTTGAAAGCAGAGGGGGTCTGGGGGCAGGGACTAGAGTTGTTTAGTGTGCAGATGGGGGAAGGGGAGGTTGCATTCCAGTTGAAATCTTGCATTTACGGGATTATAGCAGTTGGGAACTAAAACTGAAGATAATTTCAAGGGAGTCTCCATATAAAACATGAGGGAAGTGTCAATAACTTGTGATTAATAACTGTCTCGCTAATTAGACGGTTCAATTCTATAATGCACTTCCCTTGGTAAGCAGATGACAAGAAGAGCAACCAAAACGGTGCACAAGCTTGAACAGCAAATAAAAAACACGCCCATGTTATTGCGCCCCCAACCAAGTGTCTGGACTTAGATACACGGATAGAAACATTAACTAGGCCGATGTCTGTTGAAACAGCAAGTGGAACGGAGAATGGCAAACATGCTACTTAAACTATTTCAGAGCTGGGGCACAGAGAAAACCAAATGACTCCCATGCGGGGATTTGAAAGAAGGAACAGAGAGTTTGGTTGGGGTATCCCTTCCCCTCCCCATCAGGAGTTAAACCCTTGTACAAAAACACCAGAAGTTGGAAGACATTCACACCCAGTTGGACCAAACCAATAGCATGCAGGGCAAAAAGATGGGACTGTTGGCCTCCTCTCCCCGCACCAGGAGGAGGGAGAGGGAGATGGAAAAGAAAACTGGCTGGAAGAAATATGAATATAGAATGACAGGGGAAGCAGAACAAGAGGGAAATGGGCGAGGGGGATTAAACACTGCAATTGATCAGGCATTCCCTTAACAAGAAACCAGAGAGGGAAAAGCAGGTTAAGCCTGAGAATTGGTAGTTTTTCAAACATTGGAGGGACCTAATTGGCCTTATCCCGGGTCAAAATAACAGAAAACAAAGGGAAAAGGGCTAAGGGGGGGGTAGAGAGGGGGGTATATGGTCCAGGTCAGAAGGTAACAAAACCAAGGAGTTTGGGTCAGAGTACAGAAACAAAGAGTTTGAGGGGGGGTGGGGTAGGTCCAGGGTCACATGAAGTACCGAACCAGGGGATCTAAGTAATGTTGGGTCCAGGTGACAGTCAGTACAGACAGGAGAATGTGTAAAGTAGTTGGGGTCCCATCTCACAGTAACCGAACAGGGAATGGTAAAGTAATGTTGGGTCAGGGGTCAACCATAAAAACAAACCAAGGGAATGGTAAAATAATTGTGGGTCCATTCCCAGTAAACAGAACCAGGGAAACTGGTAAAGTGATGGTTGGGTCCAGGTGCAGTAAACAGAACCAGGGGAATGTAAAAGTAATGTGGGGTCCAGGGACAGAAAAACAAGGAACCAGGGGAATGGTAAAGTGATGTTGGGTCAGGTCACAGTAAACGGCACTAGGGGAATGGTTTACCGTGAGTTGGGTACAGGTGACCGTACAGAAAACCAGGGGGAATGGTTAAAGTGATGTTGGGTCCAGGTCACAGTAACTGGAACTAGGGGGAATGGTAAAGTGTGTATGGGTCCAGGTCACAGTAACGGAAACCAGGGGAATGGTAAAGTGGATGTAATGGGTCTCCAGGGGCACCGGAACCAGGTGATGTAAAGTGATGTGGGTTCCAGGTTGACAGTAACAGGACCAAGGGAAGGAATAGTAAAGTATGGTGGGTCCAGGTACAGTACAGAACCAGGGGAATGGTAAAGTGTTGTTGGGTCCAGGTCACAGAGTAACAGACCAGGGGACATGGTATACGTGTTGTGGGTCCAGGTCACAGTAACAGAAAACCAGGGGAATGGTTTAAAAGTGTTGTTGGGTCAGTGGAAAGTCAAAGGACCAGGGGAATGGTAAAGTTAATGTTGGGGCAGGTCACAGTAACAGAAACCAGGGGACGGGGAAAAGTGTTTGGTTGGGTCCGGGTCACAGTAAAGAACCGGGGAATGGTACGTGATGGTTGGTCAGCCAGGTGACAGTAACAAAACCAGGGACTGGTAAAAAGTTGATGGTGGGTACCAGTGACAGTAACAGAAACCAGGGAACAGTAAAGGGATTGTGGGTCCAGGCCCACAGTAACAGAACACAATGGGGGGATAGAAACAGACATAGGTCCGATGGGAACTTGCAGTGGCAGCTCACAACAGCAAGTGGGGAGTCTTTGGGGGACCCCTGGGGACAGGGAGGGGCGGTGGGTGGAAGAGGTGTTGTTGTACCGTACACCCGGTTACCCAAAGGTGCTCATAGCTTACGTGACAACAAGCTGTCCATTGATACCGGGACCTGGGGATTCTGGGGAACAGTAGGTGCTTTGGTTAATCCGAAAACGGATCGGGTTCCCTTTTACATTCGATGGTTCCCTAAATTCAAGCTGAGCAGAGCTCACTGAGGCCATTTAAATTCCAAGTGACGTCAACAAAGGCCCGCCCCTATATTCTGCCGGTGTTCCCGGGGGAGTACCGCTCACGTCAACTCGGTGGGACGAAACCAGCGGAAAGCCAACGCCTGTGTTTAGATGTGAAAAGCGAGAGAGTTTTCTCCCAAATGGGGCAGCTCGAGGAATTTCAGTGGGGACGATCGATTTGATTTAATTGTACAAAAAAGTATTATTTTTTCCTTCACCTTACTGTAATTTACCATATAGACTCATTAAGAGATATCATACTGGACTAATAGTTATGAAATCTTTAAATATAATAAATGACTGTACACAATTAATCTGATTGTACAATCTTTATACATCAAGACAGGGGAAGGTGGCATAACAGATTGTACAGGTAGATTGTAATGTGTTTGCAGATTGAGTCCAGGCTGTTCTATGTATGACTCGGGGATAGGGCACCAGTAGATTCTGGTGTCTGAAAACTACATCCCCCGCATTCCCTAGCTTTAGAGTCTTTATAGAGTAATGATGAGAGTGTAGTTTAAAACACATCCACCGAATCTACTGGTTTCTTAAGCCCATAGGATGTATATGGACCTTAACGCTGGGCATACCCACTAACGTTACACTGAATCAGTAATCGATCCGACATGATGACGCCAGTGGTTCTCAAAACATATGTGCACAACGCGTATGTTTTCCGCTGATATTCATTGAGTGGATATAGTTTTTACCTTGAGGTTTATGCTGTATGTTTGTAAATTGTCGTCAAGAACATCAGGGGGGTAAATGTTCGACAACACCTCAAAGAGAGGATCGACCCAGTGATGGCCAAGCGGCTTACAGGTGCGAAGGGTGTTCGGCCCGAGAATCGTTCCATGTGGACAGTTCAGCCGAGAATCGGGTCGTGTGAATGTTCGGTCGGGGGTAATGCTCGCGGATCCAAAGGCATCTGAGATGGTGAGGTCTAAGTGGTGGCACTAAACTGAACCCGGAAACAGTATAATATCGGTCTGAGTGGTGGTCTCTAAAGCCAAACCAGGACCAGTATTAGTGATGGGTCTAGTGTGGGTGTATCTAAAAATGAAAACCTAGGAAAAAAGTATTAGTGAAGGTCTAGTGGTGGATAAAAACAAACCAGGAACCAGTATTAGTGAGGGTTAGTGGTGGTATTTCTAAACTGAAACCAGGAAAACGTATAAGGATGGTATAAGTGGTGGTATTCGAAGACAAAACCGGGACCAGTAGTAGTGATGGTTTCTAGTGGTGGTTATCTACAACTGAAACAGGAACGTATAATGATGGTCTAGATGTTGGATTAACAAACCAGGGGAAAACAGTATTAGTGCTTGGTCTAGTGGTTGGTATCTAAACTGAAACCCAGAAACAACAGTATTAGGTGCTGGTTAGTGGTTGGTATCTAAACGAAACAGGGGACCAGTATTAGTGATGCTGTGCTAGTGGTGGTATCTATTCTGAAACCCGGAACCAGTATAGTGTGGTCTAGGGTGGTATTCTATACTGAAAAACAGGACAGTGTCGTGATGTCTAGTGGTGGTAAGCTATATGAAAAAACCAGGGAACAGTCTTAGTGCTGGTCTAGTGGTGGTATCTAAACTGAAACAGGAACCAGTATAGGGATGGTTAATGGTGGTAGCTATACTAAACCAGGAAAACAGTAATTAGTGAATGGTCTAGTGTGTCTCTATACTGAAAACAGGACAGTATTAAGGATGGCTAGTGGTGGAAGGCTCTATGAAACCAGACAGTATTAGTGAGGTCAGTGGTGTAAGCTATACTGAAAACCATAGGACAGATTAGTGATGGTATTAGTGGCGGGTATTGAACTGAAAGCTGACCAGTATATGATGGTCTAGTGGTGTGGTATCTAAACTGACCCTAGGCCAGTATTCGTGAGATTTAGTGGGGGTATATCAAACTGAAATCCAGGCCAGTAATTATTGATGAGGTTAGTGGTGGAATCTAAACTGCAAAGCCGTGACATATTGTGATGGTCTAGTGGTGGTATCTAACTGAAAACGAGGACAGTATAGTGAGGTCTAGTGGTGATCTAAACAAAAACCAGGAACCAGTATTAGTGGATGGTTTAGTGGTGGTATCTACACTGAAACCAGGAACAGTATTAATGTGGTCTAGTTGTGGTATGATAAAAAACCGAGGACCAGATTAGTGATTGGTTTAGTGGGTGGGATCTAAAACTGAAACCGAGGAACAGTAATTAATGATGCTCTAGTGGTGGTATCAAACCAACAGGACCAGTATTTAGTGATGGTCTAGTGGTGGTATCTAAAACTGAAACCAGGGAAAAACCAGGTATTCGTGATGGTTTCGTGGTGGTCTCTAAAACTGAGAAAAAATTACAAGAGCCCTCAAGTGTTTTTCAATCACCATGACTAGAATCTAACCCTAAAGGCAATTGGGACTGTAAGTTATTTTAAAAGTGGACTTAAGGACACAGACGTTGTACGCAACAACAAAACTGCCAACAACTGCTAACGTTGCAATCCGTACCAAAAATGCGTTCTCAATGTTTGAGGTGTGATACCAGAATGGCAGCCAGTGGGGGCTAGCAAGTTGTCCCCCTAATTAGCATGTATTGTAATGCCACTCCTGCCATCGGATGGCCAAAATGATTAAGAGTAAGATACTAAATCCGCCTTTAAAGGCCATGAAAACCACACTGCGTTAGTTACTGCAATGTACCAAAACTTTCTTCTGTGTGGCAAAGATAAGAGGATTTAAAATCTGCCATTTAATAACAGGCTCTGGTAACAGTTGTCGTCGCTTAAACCACTATCGCAGCCACAACTATTTTTCATAGAGGGCCAGCCGTGGTGCCACCTATAAAATCTATACCAAATATTAACAAGGGTAAAATAATTGCCTATAAGGGAGGCAAGATCCTGTAAGTAAATAGGAATCTTCCCTACTGGCTGCTCCCTGTTGCGTGTGTCACATTTTTTTTTATCCATTTATTATTCTTGGCCAGTACGTCAAGAAACTCAATTAGCAGGTTTTACATTTCTAGCCCTTAATCATAACCTATCGGTAACCAGCAGCAGTAGATGGTATTATATATCTAATATGATGAACCTATCACCTTAATCCTACTATTGGTAAACCAGCACAGTCTATGTATCTATATTCATATTAATAAAAATCACATACTCCTACCTATCCGGGTAACCCCAGCACCAGTATATGGTATCTATAATCTATAATGATAAAATCTATCCTTAAATTCTACCTATTGGTAACCAGCCACAGTATATGTATCAACTTATATATGAGTAAATTATCCTTACAATCTAACTATATGGTAAACCAGACAGTATATGGTATTCTATATCCTATGATGATACAAAATCTTACCCTTACATCCACTCTACTGTAAACCAGCACAGTAGATGGTATCTTATATAATCTATATATGATAAACTCTATCCTTAAATCCTACTATCGGTGAAACAGCACAGTATATGGTCTCAATATCTATATATGATAAATTATCCTTAATCTAACTATTCCGGTAACAGCACAGTATATGGTATCTATATCATCTATCATGATACTTCTACCTCATCCTTACTAGTCCTCGGTAACCAGCCCCGGCATATGGTATTATATATCTTATTATATGCTAAATCTACCATTAAAACATCTCACCTATCTTGTAAACAGCAACAGTATATGGTATCATATATATAGATATGAGTAAATTACCCAATCCTACTATCTGGTAACCAGACAGTCTATGGTATCTATATTTTATATGATAACTTACCTTACATCCTACTATATGGTCCCCAGGCCGTATATGGGATCTTATATCTAATTGATAAACTCCCAGCTACATCCTACTAATTGGTAACCAGCACAAGTATATGGTCATTCTAGTAATTCTAAGAGATGATAAAATACCTTTACATCCTACCTATCCGGTAACCAGCACCAGCATTTATGGTATATATTATATCTATATATGATAAATCGACCCTTACATCCTACGATTGGTAACCAGCACAGTATATGGATTACTATATCTATATATGGAAAATCTAGGCCTTAATGTCCTACCGATCTGGTAAACCAGCACAGTATATGGTATATATATATCTATATATGAATTACTGACATCTACCTATATGGTAAACCGCACAGGTAGATGGTATATTCTATAATATCTAGTATATGATTAAATCAGAATGAAATCTATAATCTGGTAAAAACGCCAGTATATTGGTATTTATATAGATAAAATCTATCCCTACATCCTACTATCTGGTAAACCAGCCAGTATATGATATAACTATATGATCACTCTCCCCTACAATCTCTATCTGGTAAACCAGCACGAATGATAATCGATATATTCTATATATGATAATATAGCTTACATCCTACCTATCTGGAACCAGCCACAGTAAATGGTTATCTATAATCTATATATGATAAATTACCCTGACATTCCTACCATTTGTGAACACGCCACAAGTATATGGTATCTATATATACTATATGATAAATTACCCTTACATCCTTACCTATCTGGTAACCGCCACATATATGGTATTATATATCTATATATGATAAAAATTACCTTACCATCCTACTATTGGTAAAACCAGACAGTATATGGTATTAATATCTATCTATTCAAATCTACCCTTTAAATCCTAACTATTGGTAAACCAGACCAGTATATGGTTATTATATATCTATATACGGATAAATCTAGCCTTACATTCCTAAACTATCTGGTAACCAGCACAAAAGTATATGATATCTATATATATAATATGGATAAAATCTACCCTTACATCCTACATACTGGTAACCCGCACAGTATAATGGTATTTATATATTTTATAGGATAAATAGCCTGAACATCCTACCTATCCGGTTACCCAGCCAGTATCTGGTTCTATATATCTCTATATGATAAATCTACCCTTTAATTACCTACCTATCCGGTAACCTAGCAACAGTATATGATATCTGTATATTATTATATATGATAATCTACCCTGACAATCTTACCTATGATGGGTAACCAGCACGTATTATGGTATCTATATATTCTAATATATGATAATCCGACCCCCTTACATCTAAACTATGGTGGTAACCAGCACAAGTAAGTATATGTATCATAATCTATATATGAGAAAATTACCCTACATTCTCGGACGTATTGCTGGTAACCAAGCACAGTATATATATACTAGATATTATATATGAAAATCTAACCTTACATCCTTACCTATCTGGTAACCAGCACAGTATATGGTATCTATAATCTTATATATGATAAAAATCTACCCTTACATCTGAACCTATCTGTTAACCAGCCCCAGTATATGGTATCATATATCTAATATTGATAAATCTAGGCCTTACATCCTACTATCCGGTTTACCAGCCAAGTATATGGTATCATATATCCTATATATGACTCAATCTACCCTTACATCCTACCTATCTGTAACCACACAGATATGGGTATTATATATAGATATAGGATAAAATCTACCCTTACATCCTACCTATCCGGTAACCAAGCACCAGTAATGTTATCTATATATCTATATATATAAATCTAGCCTACATCCTTTACCTATCCGGTAACAGCACAGTATAGTATCTAGATATCTATATATGAAAATATACCCTTATAATCCTAACTATCAGGAAACCAGCCCAGGAGGTTGTTTTTTTATTGGCATGCACACGTCTACTCCAGCAACTTATACCATTCAATGTACCCACATAACTAGATTGTAGCTCTACACCTTCGTCCTCTTGCTGGCAAAAAGCTCTAGCACTTCTATTTATATTAATTTATATAATTTATGTATGAACTATCTATGATTTATGCACCCTTACTATGACTTTATTGTATTTATTACTGACAGCGCGGCATCCCTACTTGTGGGCGGCCTTTATAAAAATAAAAATATAATACATAATTACATACATACATACATACATTTGGTCTGTACTAGAAAAACTGGCCATTTATAAAACAGTCTTATAAAGCCCATTTAATGGCGTTGGGAGTTTCAATTCAGGTGTTACGCCTCCAGTGTCATTTTAACTCTGTAGGTAATAAAAAACCATATATAATGACCATACCAAAAGGGGAAGGCAGTTGTCTGCAATAGCAACACAGTTGTAATGGTCCACCCTTTGTGCTCTATTGTCTAAATAGGGCTCAGTAGAAAGAAAAAAAATCCTAGTAAGTCTAGGGGGAATGAAGCCCAAAGAGTAAAAATTTTATTGCCACCTTCTGCAGGGGGAGAACCCATTGAGTGAATACACATTTCATGGGCCGTATTTATTAAAAGACGTGGTATGCTTTTTAACGATACGCAAGTTTGGTAATTTACGAGATCCGATTGTAATTACGACCAGTCGTTACATTACCGAACTGGTTTGATTGTAGCATACCGTGCGGTAGAAAACTACCGGAAATGGGCATTGCTATGGGGGATTCGGATTTCGTTATATAGATTACGAGCGGGTATCGTAAATTTACGATCGTTAATCCGATCGTTAATCTCTGATTGGTTTAACGATTGTAAAATTACGATCGTTAATCGATCTGAATCTCGATTGGTTTAACGATCGTAAACTGTACGATACCGATCGTTAAAGGCGCAGTATCACTAAAAAAGCGTAACGGGGTTATAAAGATGCTCTATGGCTCTATACTATGAACAAACCAGTGCAGTTTTCTCCTTAATGTGAATTTCCAATGTCCCACCAACAAATCTTGTACATTCGCTGTACACACGGCAAACTCACACACAACAATTCACTGCCTAGATTGAACAGCATGAGAAGAGATTTGTATCAGTGGTGAAGGAACATGGGATGGTAACCTTGCCATGCAGGGACATAGGGATGGCAACAGGCTTGTTAATGACAGCAGCTCTGTACAGTGTTATTATGATTTCCCATTCGAATTGGAGATTGTAGTTCAATTATCACAAAATCTATTACAACCATAAACCATTCAACATTCAACGAAATATATATGTAGCAAAAATCTGTCTATGGGCTCCTTATAAATTGTAGTCTGCTCAGTGGAGTGAAGCTGTAGTGACATTCTAGTGTTAGGACCACCATTGGCGGGGTGCCAAAATTGTTGGGGAAAAAAAACAGTGTTAGGGTCAATATATGTGTGTGCAGAATGATGACACAGTCCAGGGTGTTAAGTCTCCATCACTGGGGTGCAGAAATATGGCACATTCTGTGTTAGCCCCCCCCCAACCATAGGGGAGTTCAAAATTGTGGCAAACCATCTGTTGTTAAGTCTCCCATAAGTGGGGTGCAGAATTGTGGCACAATCCAGTGTTAGGTTCTGTATGTGGAGTAGGGCAGAATTGTGGCACACGATTGGTGTTCAGGGGGCTGGAGGCAATTGTGGCCTCATGGTTGGTGTGAGTTTTAAAGGGGCTGTCCAACCCCCAAAACTTATTAATCCCCCCAAAACTACTGGCCCCAACCTTGTAGTGTAAGGGTAATCCGACCTCACCATCCCAGTCCATAGGGTTCTCCTGGAGTCCCCCCCCAAAAGTCAAAAATGGCCACCAGAGGCTAGCAGGGCCTCTGCTTGCTATAACCTGCCTAAGTAGATGTGCGCACATGCAGTACTTGCAGTTATTTTTCTCCCCCCTCCCTCTCCGTTATACTATCTCCCCCTCGCTAAAAACGCCTGTAATATAGAATCCCCTGGTTCTCCCAGCCCAACGCATGGTTTTAAATTTTCAGAACGGTCTCCCCAAACTCTTACTTACCTCTCCTCTTTCCTACGCTGCAAAGAATGACGGCAGCATTCTCGCAAGCAGAGGGCCGGCAGGCGCGGCGATCGGAAGGAGCGGGACGGTAAGTTAAAAGTTTGGGGGGCTTTCTAAAAATAAAAACCATGTGGTGGCTGGGGACCAGGGGGGGAGGCAATATTATTAAAAAATAGAAATAAAGGTGGACATACCTTTAAGTCTCTATCAGTGGGAATGAAGGCAATTTTGCACAATGCATGTTTCTATTATGTAACTAGGGTTAAAGGGGCATGTATGGCATGTGATGTTTTTAATTAATATGCATTTTACACAGTAAATTAAACTCTTTGTGACAAATGTAAGGCTTTTAGCAAACCCTGGCTGACCTTTTTCTAGTACTCGCACACCCAGGACCAGTTAGATTGGACCTAAATATCGACCTGTATGTACAGGCCCTAAGCAGTGATCTCCTTGATTATGTAACCCGCTTGGATTTCTCCGCTTTAACGTAGAATAAGAAGCACTACGACAACAACGAAGCTTCACCAAGCTGTGCTGTTAAACCAAGAAAGTTGCCAGCTTTCTTATCTGCTGTTCATTTCCTAATGTTAAAATAATATAAATTAATTGTGAGGTACATGTGTAATTTATTTTAATGCCTTTTATTTAACAGACAGAGCAGTAAACTGAATAAAAATAAATTTCATAGCAGCAATACAGTGTAACCGCAGGATACCAGACTGGTAAATAACACATACAATAGGCTGGATCCAATTAAAGGACTATTAAGATGGAACACACTGTAAATCCTCCACCCTGGCTAATAGTTTCGGCACTTCCGACAGTAAGGACTGTCGCGCAATTGTAGCCCCGGCAAACAGTTTGTGTGACCGAAGGGGAGCGTGCGGTCCTTATGGACCTGCAGTGGTTTCGGACATTCTGATCCTGCATTCGTCCAAATGTGACCCCAGGAATTGTCAGGGCGCGTCCAAAAAAAAACATGCAATTATTGGCCCGATCGATTATACACGAACTATGGTCAATCGGGGGCCAAAACATTGCAATGGCTGGTACCAGCTGTGAATCTCTAGAGCCAATCAGGAAAAGAATTAATGTATAATAGAAAACAATATAAAGGAACTTCTTATCGCTATAACCAATGTCTCACGACCTTTGAGAATAACGCATAAATTACAACATTTAATTATTGCCACTGTTATTGCTGTAAGTCATAACTTTGACAACCATTGATCCAAAGCAAATTAATGTTTTTATTTGCCAAAGTATGTTCGGTGGGTTTCAACGTGGCCATTTTTCCGGCATACCGACAATATTTTGATTCGGTCATCGGAATTAATCGCTGGCGTTTCTGTTTTTTCCAGTGTATGAAGTCTGAGCTCGTTTGTCAGTACATCATGCCAAAATCATGCAAATCTCATGGGATCACACCAACTGGCAGCGTGCGATGGTCTATGGTGGGGATGAAAAATATGTCGTGGTGTAACCCCCGCCATTTTGGGCCAGCCAGTTTGCCATGGACCAAGCTGGTTAGTAGAAGTCCGATATTTTGGGCAGGAATGTTCGCACGGTAAAGAATCTTGGACCCACTTTCATGTTCAAAATGAAATGTTGGTAAACAATTTTGCCTAATTATATGGTCTTAATGGTTGGCGGTCCCGCAAGGGGTCACAAAACTGGAATGTGGCACATTTATTCGACTGGCAAGGTAAGTTTAGGGTCGGGTTTAGTCTGTTGGTACTGGAAAAAAATTGTTACCCCATGTTTACCAGGCTAAAGATTGGCCATACACTTGTTAGGCTGGGTACAACCATCGATATTTCCGGCGACAGTGACGTGTTAGAGTTGTGTGCTAGCGCGGACTGAGCTCATCGGCGCCGTCGTTCGGTTCATAAAACCGAAACATTATACCGGTAAATGTCAGGTCAAAAACGGTATCGGTTGTCTGGAACGTGCTAGGAACATCTGAGGTAGCTTCTAGTGCTTACATTTAGTGCTTAAACCTATTTTCTATTTGCGTGTTACTCGAGCATTTATGGATCTATTTGCACCAACGTTAGAAAAATGACGACCAGAATCTGCAAGATTCTGCGGTCGTTTCCACCGAGCAACGCTACACACCAGTCCCGGGCGTTCTCCTATGTAAAAGCATAGGGAGAAACCCTCGAGATGAAGATTTCTCCCAAGCATGACCCCCTATACTTTATTAAGGACGTCAAGGGAAATTTTTGGGCATTTGACTGATCGGCCTCCTCGCGTGGATTCCAAAATGCGCTACACACAGTAAACAACTTTAAGGTTGTCAAGGGTTGAACTAATGGGAGCAAGTACAGACATGAAAAACAAGTTGCACCTTGTTGGGGGACAGGCGTTAAAAGATACCTAGGACACATTAGCGAAATGGGAACTTTTCTTTTGCTTATTATCCTGGTACCAGTATTAACATACACAGAGTCCAGGAGTGGTAACAGGTCCGTTGTGAATGGTGCTCCCCTAATGCCCGTTGCCACAAACCGGTAATAAAACAGTACTGTTATATTCTGGAAGGAGGTCAAACTGAACAAAAGGCTTTATAGCATAAATAGTTTATTAAAGTGCTGAAACACACAGGTACACAACGTTTTGGGGAGGCCACCCCCCCTATTTCTCGGGGTGTGTCGTCTGTGACACTGGGACTCCGGAATGAATAAGGGATTTAATCTTATAAATATTGTTTATACTCTAATGAGGTTTTGTACTAGAGATGGAAATTGGTGGTGTCCACTATTAAAACCTGTGATCACGCCTCGAAAAAATGCTTGGTTTCTGAAATCTGAAAATGTCGGAAACTGTAAGTATTTTCGGAGGGTTACGAATGTCAAGGAAAATAAGTATGACATCAGTCGGACACCTTGGAGGCATATGTTCTCATACCTCGAAAGCTAGGTTCCGGGTTTTGGATCTTCAGGTTATCCGAGTTCCGTAAAATCCGAAAAATGGACAAAAAACTTAAGGCATTGGACATTCTAGGTTTGTACCTCTAATAAAAGGATTAGAACATGTTTACATTATAAGTTCGTTTTAACATTCTATATGGTCATGAAAACTCCATGTCGCTTCTCTTTTTTTATTTTTTTTAAAAAAAGGTAGATTATTAAAAAGCAAAAAATTCTGGGGAAGGGAAAATATTATTCAAAGAAAGCAAAATTATAGGGCAAGGACAATATAAAGGTGGATAAACTTTACCACAGGAGACAGTGGTTTGTGTGGCTAAAGTGGTGGTTGTGATGCCCTCCCTAATGATAACCCTTCAGGAAGCCCTCCACTATGATCTGATAGTCTTGGCAGAGAGGGGACAACAGAGGTCCAGGTTGAGGGAAGAGATTCTCCTGGAGTCAAAAATTGCCACAATTTCAGATTTCAAAGTCAAGGTGCCCCAGTCCACACTGGTTCATTCTTTAAGTAGAAAAATTATACATAAATTGGAAAACCATTACAGGACACTGAGCAGGATGCAACGCAGAGGATGTATTTTGACTGAAAGATTACAACATTTCAGGATTATGGACCCAAGCACCATAGTACATAGTATTTTTATGAAATAATATATTGGTTCCAATGATCACTAGAGATGGCTTCAAACATTAATTCTAAAATCGCAACCCAAGACTCTCTTGCGAGGAAAAATCAAACGGTTTTGTCCATTTTGAGGGACAAGTGTAATAGTAGTGTTCTGTAAAATGACACAGAGGACTGGGGGATGGTCTGGGGAAAACCGTAAATCGGAACCAAAACTTATTTTAACACTATCTTTCTCCCGATCGGGCTGTTTTGAGGTTCGCATTCTATGTTCGGAGAGTTAACCGAAATCGAGCACTACTTTCGGAGGGGTATTTCCGGATAATTTCAATTTCGCAGTCGCTTATGCAATTTTTTTTTCCGCTGACTCACTTATTTTCGGGGGGGGGGGATTTCGTTTGATCCGTCTTTTTTCCATCGTTCTCTCTTTTTTCTTTCCGTGATCGCTATGTTTTCGCCTGATCGCCTATTTATGGTTTTCGCTGATCTTCTATTTTTCGATTTATGATGTTTATTTTGATTTTCGTTGTTGATCGTCTATTTTGATTTTCTTTGTATATTTAAATTTTTCGAATGAATCGGCTATTTTCGATTTTCGTCTTCTATTCATTTTCGAATGATCGCCTATTTTCGATTAAATATCTGGGTTCCGGAAATACGGGAAGGAAAGTTTCGTTTGGGAACTTCGAAACCCTCGATCGATTCTAAACACCTTACCACATTACATTCTAATGAATGCACCCCAGCTAACATAACCCAATAAACCAATCCTGGTTTTGGGCAAACAATCAGTTAAAACAATGATCGGTTCACTATGGTTGATCCTGTGGTCTTAACCTTAAACATAGGGCGTCATGGTTTGGTTGGCGGAACTATTGACTGTGGGCCTTTTCCCAGACTGACAGACTAACTGATATGGAAGAGCAGATTCTGCCAGTGTGTACCAGACCTACCAATGCTCTAGTCTGCAGGTACAGCATTACAGAACACAGACAATGTAATACCACACTCACATACAATCCTGTTAATGTGTAAGGTGATTCATAAATGTGGAGTCAGTTGTGGAAGGTCACAAGTGGCAAACAGTGAGGTATTTATCATGTAAAAGCAAAATCAGATTTCTGTAAAAAGTACATTTAGGAAATGTCATATATATTATATGTTATATACTATGTTAGCTTCTTAGTGTATATATAATGTTATATTCTACTGTGATTACTATTATGTTTAATTATACTACTGTTATATTTACTGTTATAATTTACTAGTATTTCTATTCTACTGTTATATACTACTGTTTATTCTACTGGAATACGTACTGTTATATTCTATGTTATGTGTGAACGGTTCTCATCAGCCAGGTCATGGATATCTGTGTATTCATTAGATCAACTGGACTTGAAATGTCGTTCTTGACGACGTTCGCTAGGTAATCCGGACCTTGGCTTTCCTCAAATTCAGCAGACTTGTACACGAATCTGTGGCAATTATGTCCCCTGGAAATCCAAATTAGCAATCACCAGCAGGTGTTAAGGGTGTTGAATTAGAATAGTGGTAAGAGGTTTATAGAACGCCCAGAGTAGGTGTATTAAAAAAACAGGCATGTGTACATGGCAGGACCTGTACAATACCGGCAAAACCAAGCCTAAATGAGAGGTGGGGGGGTTCGGACACCCAATGTTTGGCCATGGTACAATGTGTTTAAGACACCTTATCTGGGGCTGTTCCTAAAACACCTCTTAGGACACTAATTATAATCACACCCTGAACACTGGTGTGTTGTTGGATCGTAATTGGGATTTGACCGGGTTAACAAAATTGCCCACAGATCTTGACAAAAGTCATTTGAATGGAGAAAGCCAGTAGGGAATGGACTAGCGAAAACGTCTCAAAGAATACATTGCCAGTCCAGTTGATTGTACATGAATACAAAGCTATAGTCTAACTAGTTATATAAGTACTGTTTATTTCTGTGGTTATTACTACGATATCTTACTGTATGAGTACTACTGTTATTACGAATACACTGGACTATTTATATTTACTGTGATAATACTCACTAGTTATATACTACTGTTATTATGCTACTGTTTAATACTACTATATATTCTACGAGTTATAGTACTACTGTTATATTCTATGTTATATACTAATGTATATTCTACTGTTATATTCTTACTGTTAATTTCATACTGTTATCTACTCTAGACTACTGTTTATTCTACTGTTTATATTTACTGGTGATATATATGTTATAAGACCTATTGTTATATTCTACTGGTATAATTTAATGTTATATACTCCTTGTTAGTATTCTACTGTATATATACGTTAATATTATATGTTAATATATACTGGTTATATATCTTACTGTTAGTAATAGACTACGTGTTAACTACTACTGTTATCCTACTACTGTTTTATTTATGATACTATACTACGGGTTATATTCTACGTTATTATTACTGTGAGATTCTACTGGTATATAATCACTGTATATTCTAATGTTATATATACTGGGATAAAATACTACTGATATACTACTGGTATAATTCTTTACTGTATATAACTATGTTCTATATTCTACTGGTAGAACTACTGTATATGTCTACTGTATTTCTACTGTTTATACTATGTTATCATCTTACTGTTAATGTTCTACTGTTACTATACAGCTGTTATATACTACTGTCATTTACTAATTAATGTTATATTCTATGTTCTATACTATCTGTTAGATTTTTACTGTTATATACTACTGTTATATTCTTATGGTAGATACTATGGTTTATAAGATACTGTGATATACTACTGTTATATGATCTATGTTATATACTACCTGTTATATGTTATGTTATATACTTAATGTATATTCACTGTTAATTGCTATGTGATATTTATACTATTTATATTCAACTGTGATTAAGAACTACTGTTATATATACTATTATATACCACTATGTTATATACTATGTTTGCTATAATACTGAATTATAGACTTACTGTTATTACATTTCTATGTATACACTACGTATATATTATGTTATAGTCTACTGGTTATATACTACTGTTATAAATACTTTATATTCTAATGTTATATAACTACTTAATATATACTGTTTATCTGACTGTTATTAATACTACTGTTATATATACTGGTGATATTGATAACTGTATAATACTATGTTATTATACTGTTATTTATCACTGTTATTTACTATGTTATATAAACTGAACTTTACAGGGAAACACACATCCAGGTTTTTCATGAGATTGTCGTAGAGTATGTCGCGTTTGGTTAACAAACTGTATGAGTTACTCTCCACTAAGGTGACACCTAGCATTTTACTATCCACGACCAATCCGCGACAGTATCCACATTTCATATTCCTTGGACCCCTTTCCTGTTATTCTGTGTGACGACGAACGATTTAATTATTTTATATCTACTGTATATCGTGTATGGATCACTTTTATATCTTGTTATATAATACGTATATGATTCTCTGTTAAATACTACTGTATATTTCTAACTGTTATAACGATATCTTAACTGTTATATTCGACTGTTTATTATACTGTATATAACTAGTTATAATGTAACTACTGTTATATTCTATTATATACTGTTTATCTATGTTATAGTTCTGTAGATATACTATATCTGTATTTCTCCTTATATTACGTGTATCCGTATATACTCGAGTATAAACCGACCCGTATAACCGAGGTACCCATTTCACCTACAAGATCCTGACAAAAGTTGTTGACTCGAGTATAACCGTGGGGTAGAAAAAAACTTTGGATTCGAAGAGTGTTGGAAACTACAAACTCCCAGCTATAAAGGCATGTGGGAGTTGTAGTTTCCCAAACTCTTGAATGCACCCTCACCTTGGCATTCAAGATGTGTTTGGAACTACATTTCAGCACAGCCATGCTTATTTAGCGGGAGTGTTGAGTTTCTCAAACATCTTGAATGGCCAAGTAGAGGGGGGCAATTCAAGAAGATTTGGAAAACTACAACTCCAAGATGCTTATTTGCTTTATTAGCTGAGGGTTTGTAGTTGCAAACATCACCTTGAATGGCCCACCTCACTTGGCATCAAGATTTTTGAAACTCAAACTCCCAGCTAATAAAAGCTGCGGGGAGTCTGTAGTTCCCAAACACCGTGACAATGCCCCCCCACCCCCACCCGTTCAGTTGTACCTGCCTCTTCTCCCGTGGTCTCTTCCAGGTAGGTTGCGGGTAGGTGCGGTATCCTGAGCAGTGCATGTAAGTGTGGCGGTATCCGATCTTGAGGTAAAGTGCGGTCATATGACTAACTGTTATCATTCTACTGGTATTACTACTGTTATATTCATACTTGTATGATACATGGTTATATCCTATGTTATACTACTACTTATCTAATGCTACTGTTATTTGAACTACTGGTTATATTCTACTGTTATATTACTATTGTTATATTCTAAGCTGTATATAGCTATACTGTTATAATATCATATGTTAATAACTATCTGTTATAGTTTCTCTGTTCTATTCTACTTAGTTATACTGTTATAATACTACTGTTATATTCTATAGTTATATACTACTTATATATTACTGTTCATATACTTAAACTGTTTAGATTCTAATCGGTTGATAAACTATATCTAGGGTTATATTTCTTAACTACTGTATTTTTAAGTATTACTACTGTATTATATTCTACTTTATAAACTATGTTATATTCTACTGTTTATTACTACTGTTAGATTCTATATTCTACTGTTATATCCTAACTGTTATATTCTAACTGTGTTTTACTAGTGTTTCTATTTCTACTGTTTATGCTACGTTATATTTCTAACTGTCACACTATATACTATGTTATATTCTAATATTATAATTCTATGTTATATACTATGTTTATCGATTCTACTGTTATTATACTACTGTTATTTCTACTGTTAACTTCTACCTGTTATATTCTACTGTTATATACTCTGTTAAATACTATCTGTTATATTACTACTGGTGTCGGTATGACCTATGGTAGTACTATTGTTATATTGTAATGTGATTATAGAACTGTTATAATACTCTGTTATTTAATACTATGGTTATAATGCTACGGGGTTAGTATGCTACTGTTTATGATAACTAATCTTATCTTCGTACTGTTTTATAATTACTTATGGTCATATAACTATCTTATATACCCACTTCCTGTTATATAATATCTGTTATATAATTACTGTTATATTCTACTGTTAATATTCTATGTTATACACTACGTGAGTTACTGAACTGTTATAGTCGATGTCGGATACTTACTAGTTATATAATACGTTATATTCAATGTTATTTACTTACTGTCTATTTATCTAATGGTATATAAAGGAAACTTACCGGGAAACCCATCCAGGTTTTTTTATGAGTAGTCGTCCATGAGTATTCGCGTTGATCGTTAAAAACTTGTAGTGAAGTTCTCCCCTAAAGGGCGCAGCCCTACATTAGTAGAACTTACTGAAATACCGGACCAATCGCGACATCCAATCCATATTCCGGACACCTTTATGTTCTTTTTTGTGACCGACGTCAAACGATTATATTTAGTATATATTCTACTGTGATCTTACAAAATGTTATATACTACTGTTATATTCTACTGTTATATACTACTATTTATTTACTTGGGTAGATACTATGGTTATATCTATACTGTTATATTTACTGTTAATTCTACTGTTATAACACTGTTATAATACTATGGTAGTTTGTACTGTTAGGATTTCTAATGTGTATATACGTCTAGGACTCCCGAGATAAAAAACCGACCCGAGTTATAAAACGGAGGGACCCATTTACCTAAAAATTCCTAATAAAGTTGGTTGACCGAGTATAAACCGAGGGTAGAGTAGGAAAATTGGCATTCAAGATGTTTGGAAATAACAACTGGTACCGCTAAATAAAGCATGCTGGGGAGGAGTTGTAGTTTCCAAAACATCTTGAATGCCACCCTTCACTGGCATTCACAGTGTTTGGGAAACTACCATTTCCCAGCATGAGGATTTATTAGTGGGGGAGTGATAGTGTTCCAAAACATATTGACTGGCCAAGTGAGGGTTGGCATTCAGATGTTTGGAAAACTACTAACTCCGGCATGCTTTATTAGCTTGGGGTTGTAGTTTTCCAAAGATCTTGAATGCACCCCTCCACTGGATTCAAGATGTTTGGGAAAATACAATCCCAGCGAATAAAAGCAGCTGGGAGTGTAGTTCCAAACACCTTGAATGCCCCCTCACCCTCCAACCCAGGTTCATTTGTATACCTGTTCTTCTCCCTGTGGTTCTTCAGTAGGGTGCGGTAGGTGCGGTATCCGGAGCATTGCATGTAGGTGCGGGTATCCATCTTGCAGGGAAGGCTTGCGGTAGATACTATGTTATACTATGTTAATACTACTGTAAATTCTACTGGTACTATACTTACTGTCAAATTTACTGTTATATACTACGTTATAATACGATGTTCTATACTACTGTAAATTCTACGTGTTATATACTAATGTTATATTCACTGTGAATACTACGGTTTAGATTTATACTGTTATATACTACTGTTGATATCGATAGTTCTATATAATACTGTTTATTTCTACTGTTATATGACTACTGTTATATTCTATGTTTTAAATTCTAATGTTATAACTAGTATTGATAATATGTATAGTCTACTGTGATTATACGAATGTTAATATACTTACTGTTATATACTACCTGGTTATATTCTATGTTAACATACTGTTATTATATATGTTATAGGTTACTGGAGATATATAACTATGTATATCATAATGTGTATATTATACTGTTATTACTACTGTTATTTACTACTTGTACAGGTCTAAAAGGAAACTTTACGGGAACGTATAATCCGGGTTTTGTCGATGCGTATGTCCGTCATGCGTAGTCGCGTTGTGTGTTAAAAAACTTGTAGTGAGGCTCTCCCTAAAGGTGCCCATACATTATACACTTTACTACTCCGACCAAATACCGCGAACATCCAAATCCAATATTCTGGACCACCTTTCCTGTTTTCTTTTGTGGGACGGGACGAAACGTTATGATTATTATTATAGTTACTGGGATAATACATACTGGTTATTCTACTGTAATTCTACTGTATAATTACTACTATTATATTCTACTGTTATATACTTATGGTTATATTCTATGTTTCTCTACTGTCTATAACTATTGTTACTTACTTACTTACTGTTATATTTCATACTGTTTCTATTCACTGTTTATATACGGTTTTATATTCTATGTTATAACCGTAATATACTGAGTTATAAACCCGACCGAGTATATAAAACCGAGGGGTACCCAATTTCACCTAAAAATCCTAATAAAAAGTTGGTGGACTCGAGTATTAAAAACCGAGGGTAGGACATGCATTCAAGATGTTTGGAAACTACAACTCCCGGATAAAAGCATGCCTGGGAGTTGTTAGTTTGTAGTTTCCAACACCATCTAATGCCACCCTCACTGGCATTCAAATGTTTGGGAACTAACATTTCCAGGCATGCTGTATAGCTGGGAGGTGTAGTTCCAAAACATCTTGAATGCACAAGTGCGGGTGGGCATTCAAGATGTTTGGGAAAATACAAACCCCCAGCATGTTTATTAGCTGGGAGTGGTAGTTTCCAACATCTTGAATGCCACCCTCACTTGGCATTCAAGATGTTTGGAAACTAAAACTCCCAGCTAATAAAGCATGCTGGATGGTAGTTCCCAAAACACCTTGAATTGCCCCCTCACCTCCCCCCAGTCAGTTTGTACCGTTTATTGCTCCCTGTGGTTCTCTCAAAAGGTAGGGTGAGGGTAGGTGCGGGACCTGAGCATTGCATGTAAGGTGCGGTTATCATCTGCCAGGTAAGACAGGTAAGGTGGCGGTTCACTAATTCTGTTATATTCTACTGTATATACTACTGTTATAATCTAATGTTATATACTATTTGATATACTACTGTATATACTACTGCTCATTCTATGTATATACGTTACGTTCAATTCTACTGTGATTATACTACGTTTATATTTACGGTTTATTCTAATGTTATATTACGACTGTTATAATTAACTACTGTTAATTTACTGTTATTATACTACTGTTCTACTACTTACGGTCATCTACTACTGTTATATTCTTACTGTTATAGACTACTGTTAATTCTACTGTTATATTCATACTGTTATATACTATGTGTTATTGAATGTTAATACTATGTTATATCTAACTGTTATATACTATGTTATAGTTCTATGTTATATTACTAGTGTATATTTACTGGTATCTACTACTGTTGTATTCTTACTGTTATAGGCTACTGTTATCTTCTACTGTTATATATATGTTATATTTACTTGTTTTATACTAAGTTATATTGCATTATATTCTACTGTTATATACTACTGTTAGATTTACTGTTATAATTATACTGGTGATTTACGTATATTGACTGTTAATATTCTTATGTTATATACTAGTTATAATTACTACGGTATAAATACGTTTATATGATTAATGTTATTATACTGTTAATACTATGTATAATACCACTGTTATATACTTTACTGTATATTCTACTGGTTATGATACTGTTATATACTACTGTTATATTAACACTTGTTATATCGCTATGTTATAGGCTAACTGTTCTATACTAATGTTATAGACTGATGGTAGTCTAATCTACTGATATGCTACTGTAGATGCTACTGTTATTCTATACATTATATTCTACTGGTTTATTAATACTACTGTATATACTTACTATTATATACCACTAATGTTATATATACTTTATA
>CM033476.1:67539812-67747060 GCA_019447015.1 Hymenochirus boettgeri | reverse complement strand
TAATACTGTTATATTCTACTGTTAAATTCTACTGTTATACACTACTGTTATATAATACTGTTATAGTCTACTGTTATATACTACTGTTATATAATACTGTTATATTCTACTGTTATATACTACTGTTATTTACTACTGTTATGTACTACTGTTATATAAAGGAACTTTATAGGGAACCACATCCAGGTTTTTCTATGAGTATGTCGTATGAGTATGTCGCGTTTGTGTTAAAAACTTGTAGTGAGTCTCTCCCTAAAGGTGCCCATACATTAGTACTTACTATCCGACCAATCCGCGACATCCAATCAATATTCCTGGGACCACCTTTCCTGTTCTTCTTTTGTGACCGACGAACAATCACAAAATGAATAGGGCCAGACAAGATCTGGCGATCGTATGCCAGTTGCGAGGTAGAACGGGGAAGGCGGTTCCAGGAATATTGACTGAATATCGCGGATCAGTCTGAGGGTAAGTACTAATGTATGGGAACCTTAAAGCTGGGTACACACGATTAGATATTTCGGTCCGATCGACCGATAGTTCAGTGTATCGGTCGATCGGACCGAAATTATCGCATTCGAATGTGCCCATGTCCGATCGACCGTTCGTCCAAATCGGACGAAAGGACTATCGGACAGGGTGGAAAACCTCGTCCGATCGTGCGGTCCTCTATGGACCGCACGATCGGTCGCGGTGACTATCGGATGCGGCTGCTTTTGTATCGAACGGTCGGTCAGGAGGAAAAATCGCTAGGTGTGTACCTAGCTTTAGAGGGAGGTACTGTAGCTTTATCTTCGAGCCTCCTTATAAATAAATATCTACATCCATATCCCTATGGTAACCACTGTCACCTGTAATGGGGGAATTCAGAGAACTGAGCAACCCCAAGTGCATCAGAAATCCCCAAATGTGTTTGAAACGATCCTGAAACTTCTTTGAAACGATCCTGAAAACGATCAATGAAACTTCTTCTTGCCTTCCTGTATGTGACATAATTCCCCACGCACCACGCTGTTTCAAGAAATTCCCATGTTGTTCAATAAATTCACTTCCTGTTTGGTAATGTGCTGTGCACGGTGATTCCCAGAGGGGACAGGAGAATAATAAACATTCTGTAACCTGGCTCATTAAGGATTCTGGGTGTTGCATTTTACTAGCTGAGCGGCAATAGATTTGAACTCCCTGCACATTACAGTAGCAGCTGCTTCTACCAATCTCACGATGTCCACCCACCTACTGTACACAATTCACTTTGACCTTGGAAATCAGTTTGTTTCAAATTTCCCACATTCTTGCTGGAGACAGAATATTTGTGAAGTTTCTTATTAATCTTTTATTTACCGGTGCTATGTGATAAAACGTGAACTAAATACGAAATTAGGTTCAGGATTTAAAGGATAAGTTCAGCCTAAAATACATTTTTTTACAACTTTCTTTATATGGTTTTTATGATAGTGAAGCAAACCAATCTATATTATACCAGCCCGGTGTCTCAGACATTCAGTATGAATACCAGGGGGGATTTTAGAGGGGATTACAGGTGCCCAGAAGCACCACAGATTATTGTTCTGGTACTAGCATGAACTACGTAACATTAATTAACCCCTTTAGTACAGAAAGGGGGCTGTATATATTGTATTAAGATACATTGTGGTAGTAATGATGGTATGTATGTATTTTATTTCTTATATAGCACTGCATATTCCGCAGCACTACTCAATTCACATCAGGCCCTGCCCAGAAGAGCTTACAATCTAAACACTTTATGTACACCTACAACCTATCAGTATGTCTTTATGATTGTGGGGGAAACTAGAGTGCCCGGAGGAAACCCACGCAGGCACGGGGAGAACATACAAACTCCTTGCAGATGTGTCCAAGGGTGGAATCGAACTCAGGACCTCAGAGCTGCAAGGCATCAGTGCTAACCACTGAGCCACCGTGCTGCCCGTGGTGAAGGTTTAATATGTGGATGGTTGGATACCACTGATTGAATGATTTTAATTAGATTTGTGTGTATAAAGGGGAGTCCCTAACTTTGTAAAATTCAATCTATAATTAAGGACCTACGCCTGAAATGCGTAAGACTACTGGCCGCCATTTCCCTGACCGAGGCATGTTTTTAAAATGTGACCAATAAAATGAGTAGTTTTTAATGAAACATGGAGATCCGTGCGGTTTTGCTGTTACTGGCCGTCAAGCTGTGCATCAACACCACAGTGTGACTGATTAGTGGATCTGATCTGCAGTGAGAGCGATTTCTCTGATGTTATGTTGTGTATATGTATGTACAGTTTATTCCAAGGTCCAAGTCCAAGGTGCTGGAAAGGTTCATTGTAGATTAGACAAGGGATGAGAGCAAGGCCAAAACATGTTTTCCAAACTGCACCAGATAGTAAAAGCTGATTGGTTCCTACGGATTAATATTCTATGTACCATGTTCCATGTACTACAAACAAACTTGTCCATCACACTGTACTGTACATTATGAGAACTATATAAATGATGTGAATGAGATTCCTTCCATTTTATTGTTTTATGAACAACCTGCAGTTTTATGGGTAACGATTTTACCAGGATTTGGATAACTCCACGGTGATCATACTCATAGGAACCGGAGCTGTGAGTGATCGAACCTGAAACTTCCTGCAGTAGTTTTGGTTCTATTGCTCAGAGCTGCAGAACCAGTTTTGTGGTCATGTGGTGACAACACACCTACCTGGAATCTTGGGTAGAACACGTGTAACAGACGACACGCCGTTCTGTGTTAAGTTGTGTAAGATTGAATGGATAGAAAGTACATGTTACTAAAGTAAATGCCCTGATGTCCATGTTTGGGAGGAGGTGACAAATATAGTTACATTTACAACCAGAGACAAGGAACTATTCTGCCCGTGTTCCTTCTAAGCTGTGCACTCGTAAGTGTACACACAACCCAGCAGTGGCACACGACCTATGCACACAGGTTAAAAGAAGCCTGTATTGATCTATGTGGCGTATCGGAAATATGTAATGATTGTAAGGCCCAACACGTTTACATTTTGAACCATCTTCCCTTCTCTGACTAAGGATGTTTATGCCCCAAACGCGTCAAACTTAAATGACCTGTATCCTCATGATGTACCGTGTTTGCCTTAATGTGTTTTCCAATGATATATAAACGTGGCATTTTATGATGAGACCACCCACGCCTTATTTGGATATGCAAGGGAGAGCAGTGCGGGGAAAAATTGCCTTTTGGATACATATTGTCCTGACAGAACACTGATCAATAAACCATAGTCTGCTATTTAAAGAAACATATAGCAAGGCCAGTATGTTGCAGACCATAAATCCCAACATCTCCAATTGAATTATTCAAGGATTTAGACATAAAAAATTCGTAAGTTGGTTGCAATGAAAATTTACAGCAATATTTTGACCCAATTAACCAATGTTTTGCAGGAACTGGTGATCAGAATATTGTCCCAGGTGTACCAGGCCTTAAGGTAGGTACACACGGTACCAATCTGCAAGATTTTGTCCGTCATCTTTGACAGATGAGAGTACACACAGTCACAATCAAGTATAGGGAGAACGTTAGTGACGGCCATACTCCCTATATAAAGTATATATAAAGTATAGGGAGAACGCTAGTGACGGCCATACTCCCTATATAAAGTATATATAAAGTATAGGGAGAACGTTAGTGACCGCCATACTCTCTCCTCTATTCCCGTCTCTCTCCACCCGGCTCCTGGGCCGACCGTTCAGTGACCCCCAAGCCACAATAAAAAAACTCCCTATATCATAAGTTTAAAAAAAAATAAAACACCAAAAACCCAGTATCGGGATGCAAAAAAAAAAACGTTAGGAATAAAGGCTAAACACACCCCCCATACTTCCTATATCAGTATACTAATACCTTCTAAAAAAAACAAAGAGGGAGAAGTCCTGTTTCATTGCACAACAATCCCTCATAAAAACTAAACCGATCTACAAAGTATATATCAACGTTAATCGGCGAACGTTAGTGACGCCCATAACTCCCTATAGTAAAGTCAATATAAAGTATATGGGAAAACGCTAGTGACGGCCATACTCCCTATATAAGAAGTAATATTATAAGTATACTTGGAGAACGTTAGTGACCGAACTATACTCACCCCTATATCCGTATAATAAATGATATAGGAGAAACGTTTGTGACCGCCTATAACTACCTATACTAACGTTATCTCTAAGTCATAGGGAGAACGTTAGTGACGGCCATCCTCCCTATATCCACGTATATATACCCCTTCTCGGGCAGCCTCCGTTTCGTGCACAACCAACCCAAACCCCGCATACTCCCCTCCTATCTCCCCGTCTCTTCCCCGTCTCGGGCTCCCGTTCGATGCCGGGCCCCCGCTCCCTCCCTCGCTCCCGTTCTCTCGTCCCGTCTCGGGCGCACCCGTTTTCGTTGCCGGCCCCCCTCCCTCTCTCCGTCTCCTCTCCCCACTTCCCCGTCTCGGGCGCCGCCGTTCGTGCCGGCCCTTCCTCCCGCCTCTCCCGTCTCTTCCCGTCTAGGGAGAACACGTTAGTGACCGCCATACTCCCTATATAAACGTATATCATATACCTTCCTCATATTCTCACACACGTTGTCGTGACCGCCCTACTCCCCTATCTAAATTCTCCTATGATCCTTTATAGGGCGAACGTTCGGTCCCGCCACCCTCCCTATATCCCGTCTATCACTACAAGTAATACGGAAGAACGTTCGTGACCGCCGACTACCCCCTATTATCAAGTTCCTATACAGTAGGGCAGGAGGAACATTGTAGCCCGCCCGACTCCCCTATATAAAGTCTTATTTAGAAAGTATAAGGGATAGACGTTAGTTGACCCGACAATACTCCCTAATATAAAGTGTATATAAAGTGTATAGGGAGAACGTTAGTGACCCTTGGCCTACTCCCTATATAAGGTCTATATAAAGTCATAGGAGAAACGTTAAGTTGACCGACTTAATCTCCCGTCTCTCCCTGTCTCTCTCCCGATCTACGTGCTGCCCGGTCGTGCCACCCGCCTGCTCCTCCTCCCTTCTCCCGTCTCTCTCACGTCTCGGGAGAAACGTTCGTGACGGCCATACTCACTATATAAAGTTATATAAAGTATAAGAGAAGAACGTTAGTGAACCGCCATACTCCCTATATAAAGTAATATATAAAGTAAATACGAGATAAACGTTAGTGACCCTTCCATCTCACCCTCTATACCGGGTCGTCTCCCGTCTCGTGTGGCCTCCTGTTCTTGCCCCCCCCGGCCCTCCTCCCTCTCTCCCGTCTCTCTCCCGTCTCGGGCAGGACCCTGTTTTCTGCCCGCCTCCTCCCTATAATAAAAGTCTTATAAATATAGGAGCACGTTAGTGACCGACATAACTTCCCTATATAAGTCTATATATAAAGTATAGGGAGAACGTTAGTGACGCCATACTCCCTATATAAAGTATATAATAATATAGGAGAACGTTTTAGTGACCGCCATACTCCCTATATAAAGTCTTATATAAAGTATAGGGAACCGTTAGAGACCCGCCACACTCCCTATATTAAGTATTATATTCAAGTATAGGGGGAACGTTAGTGACGCCACACTCCCTATATAAAGTAATATATAAAGTTAGGGAGAACGTTAGTGTACGGGGCCATACTCCCTATATAAAGTAATATCTAAAGTATAAGGAGAACGTTAGTGAACGCCCATACTCCCTTAATAAGTATATATAAAGTAAGAGGAACCGTTAGTGACCGCCATACTCTCCTCTAATAAAAGATCTCATCAGTCCAGGATCGTTAGGAGCGCCACTCCTATTAAGTTATCGATAAATATTGCCGCAAACTCATACCCTCTCGACCCGTCTCCCTCCGGCCCCTGCTGCGCCTCCATATAAAGTCTATATCAAAGTATAGGGCGAACGATTAGTGACCGACATAACTCGCCCTATATAACGTCTATATTAAAGTCTATAGGGCGCAACGTTAGTTGACCGCCGTCCATACTCCTATATAAAGTATATATAAAGTATAGGGGGAAGAACTTATGTGACCGCCCCACACACTCCCTATATAATAAAAAGTTAGGCGTTAAGCCGACAATCCACATAAAGTATCAATAAGTAGGGAGACGTTAGACCCGCCACACTCCCTATATAAAGTATTTTAAAGTACTAAAAAGTGCAGCACGTTCGTTGCCTGCCACACTCCCTATATAAAGTATATATAAAGTATAGAGAGAGCGTTAGTGACCGCCATACTCCCTATATAAAGTATATATAAAGTATAGGGAGAACGTTAGTGACGGCCATACTCCCTATATAAAGTCTATATAAAGTATAGGGAGAACGTTAGTGACCGCCATACTCCCTATATAAAGTATATATAAAGTATAGGGAGAATGTTAGTGACGGCCATACTCCCTATATAAAGTATAGGGAGAATGTTCGTGACATACTCCGATTCCATATAGTTTAGTACAGGGGCCAACCACCTCTGAAAGAAATTCTCCAGTCAGAAAGTCGGCATTGGTAACAGCCGTTTCGGCCATACACACGATATACAGCCAATCCTATCAGTACCGACTGGATTAGCCCTATATCGCTAATGGGTTTACACAGCTTTAGATGGTCATTCCAAAGACTGTTTATCTAAATACATTTATCTGAAGATCCACATAGAGTAGCTAAGCAGCCTGTTGTGTTCTACAGGGAGGAGGGGATTTACCAGGAAACCACCGCAACAGAGAAGGTCAACGCTCTTCACATTGTAGTATTAATTAATTAGTGTGTGCACAAGGCTATAGTTAAAGGGGAACTAAAGTCTCCAGGCAACATTGTCCCAAAAGACAGAACACATTTACAAAGATACAAAAAGCTGTGTATTGCCTCTCCCTTTGCTCTGCAAGCATATTTAAATGCTCCTGTCCCTAACAACGATCAATGATACATTCCTTTTTATACAAAAATAAATATTTGTAGTTAATTGCTTTGCTAGCATGGATGTAAAAAAAAGAACAGAATATAAACATTTCAGTAAAAAAAAGGTAGTCTGGGGAATTGAACCTGCAACCTCATTTGCTTTGTCTTGCTAAAAGAATAGTATTATACCACTGCTATATAAAATGTCATTACATGTAGATACTTTATCTTTTCTTATAAACACAATGGAAACAAACAAAAAAAAAGCAGTAAACTCAGTCAGTAGTCTATTTTGTATAATTTCACAAGCAAGCCTGGGGATTTGAACCTGTGCCCTCATAGACTGTAACATAGTAATTGAGGTTGAATCAAGACATTAAGTCCAACTTATTCACCCTTTTTTTTTTAAGGCAAAAAAAACCAGCAAAAAAGCGGGAGGAAATTCCTTCCTGACTCCAAACGGCAATCGGAAAGTATCCCTGGATCAACCAGATCTATATGTATTTCTAATATTAAGATCTATATGTATCTGTGTGTTTCTAAAAACAAAGGTTTTGAGCTACCAGAGCATCCACTAAAACTTCATTTAGAAATGGCAGTAAAATCAGCTGAATAGTTTCATACCTTCTAACAATCCCATTTAAACAGTTACACTTAAACTAATATCAGGTTCACTTTGTTATCCTCACCCTGCAGCTCTGTACTTCGTGGTTTCTATATGTGTGACTATTGTAGGGGGAATGTTTAAGGGTATGTATTTTGTATTATCCCAGGAAGGCTATCAGTAATCAGTGATTACTGGCAGCAGAGGGCATGGCAATAGGTGCACATGCTATTTGAAGACAAAATGGGCAGTGAGTTGTACTGGCAACACATGGTAGCCTTCTTAGTTATGGATCAATATTATTGCCAAAATTTCAGCCATCCAAATATTTAAAACTGGGCAATTTATCTGTCCAATTTCAACAGCGTGCAAGACACAAGTGATAATCGCCCAATACCATATCCAATAATAATATTACTACGTCCACTAGAGATGGGCAAACTTCCGAAAACCGTTCCCCCTCGAGGATTCGGGGATTTCTGAAAAAATTCGGAAATTCGAAAATCCACAAATTTTGCCATAAAAGTCAATGGGGAAAAAAGTTTGGAAATTTCCGCTTAAAATACCTGGGAAATGGTCTGAGGAACACGTCCCCATGGGAAGAACAGCAAAAAAAAGGAAGAAGCGCAAATGCTTGCAATCATATGATCACACATTAACAAATTAAACATATTGTTTAAAATGGTGCTAATTTTGCCCAAACCAATCACATCTTATTTAACATTTGAAAGCTAAGATCTGATTGGTTGGGGCGAAATTAGCATTATTTTAAACGATAAGAAGTTTTGTTGAATAACCCTGTTAATTTATTCACACAGAGGTATATTACATTTTCCCACACCATGCTATTCCTTAGCTTGTAGATGTAGCTGTTCTAGATTTGGTCCTTCAGCAAACCTATATAAAAAGGTGCAAACCCCGCAGAGCTCAGAAGTCATCACAGTGATGGCAGAAGAAAGAAGACGGCAAAAACACCAGTGCTGGCGGGAAGACGGCAAAAACACCAGTGCTGGCGGTGTCACTGGCGGCCACAGTGTTGCCTGGTGTTGGTGACATCTGTGGAGTTGGTGTCGCTGGCTGACAAGAAAGAAAACCGGAGATGTTGATGTTGCCAGCACAGGCTGTGTCACTGGTGGCCGTGGGTGTCACCGGCTGAAAGAAAGAAGACACGCCCCCCAAGGGCTCTTCTTAGAGCCAATGGGGGAACTGTTTTCGAGCTGCAGGACCCCCAACAAAGGCACTTGTCAGTGCCAAAGAGGGTGCTTCCCCTGATTCTCTGGTTAATACACATACAATAGAATCCTAGTGAACAGACAATTCAATTTAAATTTCTCACATGCTTTATTCCCAATGTAATTGTAAATAAAGCATGTGAGAAATTTAAATTGAATTGTTTGTTGCCCTCCCCTATGGATAAATTAAGGGCTCGTTCACTCAGGGTTATGCCTATAGGAGTGAATGGTACTGTTCACACCTATAAACTGCATGCAGCGGTTTGCTGTGGTGCCATTGAAATCAATTTGAACAATGCAATAGTGCAGGGGAACAACGCACAACAATGCAAGGGTGACATTACCCTGTGTTTTTAGGCTTGTATTGTAAACATAGCCTAAAACAATTCAATACCTTGGCCAAATGATTTAATCCCCAGCTACCATCAAGGTTAGCTTTTTTCAGCTAGGCCCTACCAGTACTTGCTGAAAGCCCCTGCTGCTCTGTGGCTAGATTCCTTGAGGCTAATTCTATAGCTTTAAGTACTTTATTCACCTGAGCACAGGACTATACCTTGGGTCAGGTGGAGTACACAATCCCAAGAGGCTCACACGAGCGGTACGTTATCATGCCAGTAGTGGTTTTTATTAGCGGTTGCCAGACATTTTTTGAGCGGTCACCTTTCATAAAGTGCTACACTGGGATCTGCTTAGGAATGGTTACAATTGCTTGCTTGTTGCAATCTATAGGTGTGGATGTGCCATTTTCAGTATTGTGTGTTAATATGGGGGTTTGAGCAAGTCTCTTGGGATTGTGTACTCCGCCCAAGGAAAGGTCATGTGCTCAGGTGAGTAAAGTACTTAAAGCTATAGAGACAATGTTAAGAAAACTAAACACAAAGCAGCAGCAACGTTCAGCTCAAGGCAAGTAATATTAGAGACCCAAAGCAGACAGTGAAGTGGTGGCTGGGCTTAAAATAATTTGGCCAAGTTATTGTACTAACATGCCTTCCTTTAATCGGTACACTTATATGGACAGGTCACAAGCAGGAACCGGGAGGATCAGAAGGTTTTAGGGATGCTTTCTATTTAATTCTCTATTTGAGGATAATGAAGTGATTACAGCACAGCTCAGTGCAATGCATTTCTTAATGGTGTACCTATTTAAAGGGGAATGTTAGAGAGTAGGAACTAACAGGGTTATTCAATAAAAGTTCTTATCGTTTAAAATGGTGCTAATTTTGCCCCAACCAATCAGATGATAGCTTTCAAATGTTAAATAAAATCTGATTGGTTGGGGCACAATTAGCACCATTTCAAACGATAACAACTTGTATTGAATCTCCCTGTAATTGCCTTTATTTATCCATAGAACAATGCAGCATTACAACTATAAATTCAATAAAACATGGAAGCAATTTGAATTTTAATAATTATTAAATAACCCTGTAGTATTGTGTGGGGTGGATATATTAAATGGGTCATTAGTTGCAATATGTTATGTGTGGATGTACATGGTTCTGTTTTCATACATAAGTGTGCACACTGTAACAAGCGGTCATCTTTTACAGGTGGAAGTACACAGTTGTGATCGTTCTCCCTATATAAAGAATATATAAAGTATAGGGAGAACGTTAACGACCGCCATACTCCCTATATAAAGTATATATAAAGTATAGGGAGAACGTTAGTGACCGCCATACTCCCTATATAAAGTATATATAAAGTATAGGGAGAACGTTAACGACCGCCATACTCCCTATATAAAGTATAGGGAGAACGTTAGTGACCGTCATCCTCCCATATACAGTATAGGAGAACTTAGTGATGGCCATACTCCCTATATAAGTATATATAAAGTATAGGGAGACGTTAGTGACTACCGCCACACTCCCTATATAAAGTCTATATAAAGTATAGGGGGAACGTATGACGCCATACTCCCTATATATAAGTATATATAAAGTATAGGGAGAACGTTAGTGACCGCCACACTCCCTATATAAGTCTATATAAAGTATAGGGAGAACGTTAGTGACGGCCATACTCCCTATATAAAGTATATATAAAGTATAGGGAGAACGTTAGTGACCGCCACCACTCCCTATATAAGTATAATAAAGTAGTGGAGAACGTTGGGACCGTCATACTCCCTATATAAAGTCTATATAAAGTATAGAGAAACGTTTAAAGTACCGTCATACTCCCTATATAAAGTATAGGGAGAAGTTAGTGACCGCCATACTCCCTATATAAAATATAATAATATAGGGAGAACGTTAGTGACCACGCCATACTCCCTATATAAAGTAATATAAAGTAGGGAGAACGTTGGTGACCGCCATACTCCCTATTAAAGTATAGGGAGAACATTAGTGACCGCCATACTCCCTATATAAAGTACCATATATACTCGAGTATAATCGAGGTTTCAGGTCTGTGAAAACGCCTGAAAACTGAACCTCGACTTATACTCGAGTCGTCACTTACATGATGGAGGAATCCGGCTGCCGCGTCCACTGGATTGGTCGCATCCACTGACGTCATGACTCGGCCGGGAAACTAGACCGGCGCCGAGTCGTGACGTCAGTGGATGCAACCATCAGTGGACGCGGCAGCCGGATTCCTCCATCAAGTGCATGATGTCGGGGGCCCGGACTCTCCTGCAAAGGTAAGGTTGCAGCATAGTAGTAGTGTAGTTAGTGGCAGGTGAGAAGATGGGTGCAGGGTTCAATTCCAACCTTGGCACCGTTGCAAGGAGTTTGTATGTTCTCCCTGTGCCTGCGTGGGTTTCCTCCGGGCACTCCGGTTTCCTCCCCAAAATCACAAAAACATACTGATGGATTTTGAAACACACCAACAAATGCCTAGTGAGCTTATATCTCCACAGCAGTGCATATAGGTTTGTCTATAACAGATGCTTCAACTACCCCAGGCTGGAATATACCTGTAGGTGAACCTACAGATAGAAGAAGAAGGGACCATAAAAAGGTTTGTTACCGGTACAAAGATGTACAGACGTAATAGTTTAAGCGTAACCGTTCAAGTGTCCCGGTATGGGCACTTTATCGCCCGAAAACAGACGTTCGTTCGGTGATCCACCTGGCGGATCAGGCACGGCCACCAAACGACGCCGATAAAGTGCCCATACACGGGACGATATTGGCAAACATTTGTTCGTACACATCGTGGTCACGTTCAGCACTCGCGGTCGCACTGTGTACGAACCTTAAAGGGTAACTATAGTTTAAAAACTAATTTTTGAGCAATCATCAAACAAGTGTGGACTTATTCAACTTATCCAATCTGTCTTCATATTCAATCCCCCCAGTCCCCTATTAATTTAGTTCCCCTTCTCTGAACCCTTTTCATTTCCAGATCTTGTACTTGGAAAATGTTCTTGGGGTACCTACTTACGTGGACATGATCAGACCATGCTAAACGGGATGTAGGGCCATAAGGAGAACTGTAGAAAGATGATACATGTGCAATAGACCTTCCGGCTCTCTCAACCTCTCTCAGTTCTAGCCTCGATGCCCTCATGTCTGATCCAACCCTGATTCACTAATACATTTTTATAACTCTATCTTATCTGCACTATGACTCTTTGCCCCCCCTACAAACTCACAAACGTCTCCCGCCTAATCCCCGTCCTTGGTTTCAATTCAGATACCATTTCCTACAACCGCTGTGCTAATGCAGGTGAGCGGCTATGGAAAAAGTCATGCAGTCAGTGGACTTTAACCATTGCAAGCTCATGTTGTTTGTGTCCTAATTCATCTCTTTCAGCAGCAAAACCTCCTACTTTAGCACGCTTATAACATAATAAAATAACCCACGTGGGTCTATTTTCCCTATTTACCGATCTCTTGCAGCCCTCCTCTACGGACACTCTTCATTCCATTAATGCTCCTCAGGATTTTGCAGACACTTCAGAAATAAATAGATGATATCCGTACCCTTACTCCTACACCTTAAGACCACTCTCGTCTTCTTTTGCCTGCCCCACCGCCTGCAGTCCTGGAATCTTTCACCCGAACCCAGTCTGAAGTCTTCGAACTCATATTGTCCTTGCCGCTTCCAATGTGTACCCTTGATCCCATGCCCTCCTTCTTACTCAACACTGCGCTAAAATCCTTTCCCCTGCTCTTTCTCACATTTTTAATTCCTCCCTGACCTCTGGGATTTTTCCTGCTGCCTTTAAACATGCGTGTGTCAAACCTTTTCTTAAAAAACCCTCTCCGGACCCTACCAGTCTGTCAAACTACCGCCCTGTCTCCCTTTTAACGTTTGCAACAAAACTCCTAGAAAGTCTCGTCTCTACACGCATTACTAAATACCTCCATGCTAATAACTTATTGGACCCGTTACAATCAGGATTGTAATGGGTCCAATAAGTGCATCTCCCACATGCAAGGGCACTGACCTCTACTTCATTAATGCTCCGCTCTCCCTGTTTCTTCAGCCCTGCTTTCCTACCACCCTGCTGTGCAGAGAACTTCCTCTCAGTAACTTCAGACGCAGAGAGGAGCCGCGGAGGTTGTTCCCGCCCCGTGCCCCAGGATTTTTCCACAGTTCCTCACAGACTCTATTGGCCGGACAGTGTCACTGACAGGTCTTTGTATAGAGGAATTTCCGGTCTTTGAAAAACTTTATGGAGACTTACACTGCCCAGACGTTATATACAGGGACAATGCCGGAACACAGTAATGCCGGAACACAGTAGGGGTGCCGGGCCATGGTCCCTCCAACCCCAATGGCGTAACTACCGCCTGCCACAAGCCCAAGGTCCCGGCCGCTGCCAGCTGTTTTAAACAGTTGATCGTGCGTATTAATGAAACATACGCACGATCAGCTGTTTAAAAGACCGGACCTAAACTTCCGGTTCAGTTCTGGAAGTTTGGGTCCGGTTTTTTAAACAGCTGATCGCCCATATGTTTCATTCATACGCGCGATCAGCTGTTTAAAACAGCTGACGGCGGCAGGGATCTTGGATAGGGGAAGGGGGTCAGGGGCCCGGCCTCCATTTTTGCGGGGGGGCCCAGGCCCCTGCAAGTAAGCCCCTGTCCAACCCCCCTGGTTGTCTACCCACATTTTTGTTAACTGTAAGTATAGTGAACTTGTTGTTACGGGGGGGGGTCTTCTTCACTAACTAAAACTAAGTAAAGTCCATATAAACACACTGGGCCTTGTTATTGGCTCCTCCCCCCAGGAATGCAGCCATAACCCTCGAACGTATCGTTCGGTAACCCTCAAATTCCGTGTCAAGCCTCGAATGTAAGTTTCGGCGATAACCCTCCAATGTATCGTTCGATAACCCTCGAATGTGGCAAAAACTCAATGCGGAAACTGAACAATTGCCAATCGTGGGGAAAGTTACAGGGAGATTCAATAAAGGTTCTTATCGTTAAAAATGGTGCTAATTTTGGCCTAACCAATCAGATATTGTTTAACATTTGAAAGCTAACATTTGACTGGTTGGGGGAAAAATAGCACCATTTTTAAGGATAAGAACTTTTATTGAATAACCCTGTTAGTGTTTAAACAAGTTTTGGTCTGATCGTGCGTATTAATGAAACATACGCACAATCAGCCTGTTTAAAAGACCGGACCCAACCGGGTCCGGTTCAGTTCTGGAAGTTTGGGTCCGGTCTTTTAAACAGCTGATAGCCCATATGTTTCATTCATACGCGCGATCAGCTGTTTAAAACAGCTGACCGCGGCAGGGATCTTGGATAGGGGAAGGGGGTCAGGGGCCCGGCCTCCATTTTTGCGGGGGGGCCCAGGCCCCTGCAAGTACGCCCCTGTCCAACCCCCCTGATTGTCTACCCACATTTTTGTTAACTGTAAGTATAGTGAACATGTTGTTACTGGGGTCCATATAAGTCCATATAAACACACTGGGCCTTGTTATTGGCTCCTCCCCCCCAGCTGTCCCAGCTGTCCTTTAACTTTAGGCTGCTCCCCCCTTACTATATTATTCATGTCATTGCACCAACTGCGTAGCCCGTTCTTTAATGCAATTTGAGATGACAAAATGAATGGGCCAGATAGGAACATCTCAAGATAAAAATCGCTGCTTGTACAATGTGGTCTTTAGACATTAGATAGATATCTCAAATCTATCAAATATCTGCCTGTGTATGGCCAGCTTTAGGCTTTGTGCTTCTATCAATACCAACTGTGCAGTGATGAGTCATAGCCCCACCCCTTTATGCAAATAGCTTTAGAAGAGTTGTAGAGTTGTACAATAGTTGGGCGGCACGGTGGCTTAGTGGTTAGCACTGATGCCTTTGCAGCGTGGAAACCTGGGTTCGAATCCAACCTTGGACACGTCTGCAAGGAGTTTGTATGTTCTCCCCGTGCCTGCGTGGGTTTCCTCCGGGCACTCCGGTTTCCCCCACAATCACAAAAACATACTGATAGGATGTTTGAAATCACACCACAAATTGCCTAGTGAGCAATATATCCACAGGCAGTGCATATGGGTTGAAGAAGAAGAAGAAGAAAAAGAAGAAGAAAAAGACGAAAAAGAAGAAAAAGACGGCGAAGAAGAAGAAGAAGAAGACACACTGCTTGCCCTGCAAAAGTGGCTGATAACACACGACATGTTTCGGACACAATTGTCCTTTTTCAAGTGTGAGACACTAAGTCCTTCCATGAAGCATCTGCATCCTTCTTCTCTGCATGTATAACTGTTCACCCTTAAAATAAAAAACTGGTGACTTGTCAGTTATTTGCCCACAAGACCAACTGCTATTTTTAACCAGTTTATTACATGCTTTTGTAACCTAGAAACCTACCTGTCTATTCCTGTTGCAGCCATGCCTTAAGGTTAGTACACACGTATGTTTGGGGGTCCCGACCCGCAACGCACAATGTGTATGAACAAACGTTTCAGCCGATAATCGGCCCGTGTATGGGCACTTTAATAATTAAGTTTGCCCACTGGTATAATAATGTTTGCCCACAGTAACTGGTATAGAGGAATTTCTGGTCTTTAAAGAACTTTATGGAGACTTACACTGCCCGGACGTTATATACAGGGACAATGCCGGAACACAGTAGGGGTGCTGGGAAACCGGGAAAAGCACCCAAAACTGGCAAAATCAGGATGGTTGTGAGCATCAACACAATAGAAAGCCAGTATGCTTTGGAACTTGGAAGGGGGGCACTGCGTCTGTCAACTGGGACACATGCCCCAGTGTAGCGCCGCCACTGAGTCCGGCCCCCTGCTTGCAGTTTTATGAAAGCAGAGGGACGGGTCTGAACGCTGGGGGAATGAGGCGCAGTAAGTACAGTTCGGATTAGTTTCTTTTACAATAGTTTGGGGGTGGAAGAGGGTTCCCTACATTACAGTAAAAACATTTACATGAGGTGGAGATACCCTTTAAATACATGTGATGAGCTGTTTAGAGACCATTTTGAGGGAGATTTACCCAGTGCCGCACTTGTTCTGGGCAAATCTCCCGTAGCACATTTACCAGAGGCTTCATGGCTATGGGTGAATCTCACCCACAGATAAGTATTTAACACCTGCTATCTGCTGGTGTTAAATACTTACTTGCACTCAGCCGCGCAGCCCCAGGTCTCTTCTGGTACTCACGCAGCCACCAAGGCCCGCTAACTGATCGTAAATCGGTCAAAGAGGACACTGCGTGGCTGCAGCGCCAACTTGTAAATAAGCATGAAAGAGAGCTAATTGTGTTACTGGGCCTACAACTTGTGTGGGGAGGGGAGGGACCTGGCAAATAATTGGTTGGGTGGGTGCCCAGTAAGGACCCGGGCCCCTACAGTGACACACCGTGATCAGCAGTATTTAAACAGCTGATTGTGTACATAAGTAAATGTGCATGTGATCAACTGTTTAAAATTACTGCACCAGACTGGCAGTAGTTTTAAACAGCTGATTGTGCGCACACTTTATTTACGTATGTGCAATCATCTGTTTAAATAATGCTGAACGCCGTACAATTGGGGGGATTGGTGAGCCCTCTTAGCCCCTGGGCCCGTCTGAGGTGGTAGGTTACGCCACTGGGTACAGAGATATTTCAAGGCATCCCTCCATATTTCTGTACATCGGCTAGTCGGCCTGAAAAATATCTGCAGTCATTTTGCATTCGCCTCTTTTGCATTCGCCTCTTTAGTATTAATTGGACGAAAGGATGATTGGACACGTCAGTAAATCATCGATGATCTGGACTGGACCACATGATCCTTGCGGCTACTTTTTCTCCAACCAGTACTAATTGGCCGACTAGTCGATAATAGAGATGTAATGTGGGTTCGAATAGAACCCTGTTTCGAATCGAATCTGAGGGTTTTAAAGTCCTGACGGAACTCCTAAATTTCCCGGAACCAGAAAATAGACGATCATCAAAAATCGAAAATAGACTATCAGTGAAAATCGAAAATAGACTATCATCGAAAATCAAAAATAGACTATCCGCGAAAATCGAAAATAGGCGATCAGCAAAAAGCGAAAATAGACGATCATCTAAAAATTTAAAATAGGCGATCAACGAAAATCGAAAATAGGCGATCAGCGAAAATCGACAATAGGCGATCAGCAAATATAGACTAGCATTGAAAAATCAAAAATAGAATATCATCGAAAATCAAAAATAGACGATCATCGAAAATAGGCGGTCAATAAAAATCGAAAATAGGCGATCAGCGAAAATCACAAACAGGCGATCAGCGAAAGTCGAAAATGGACAATCATCGAAAAATCGAAAGCAGGGGATCATTGAAAATCAAAAATTGCCGATCAGTGAAAATCGAAAAGACACAATCATTGAAAATCGAAAATAGACTATCAGCAAAAGTCGAAAATAGACGATCATCGAAAATTGAAAATAGACAATTATAGAAATAACCCTTGAAAGTGGAGCTCGATTTTGGTAACTCTCGAAAATAGAATGCGGAAACTCGAAAACAGCCCGATTGTGAGGAAAGATAGTTTTAAAATAAGTGTTGGTTCTATTTACGGATTCCCCAGACCATTCCCCAGGTCTCTGTGTCAGTAACCTTCTATTACTACTTGTCCCTCAAAATAGACAGAAACTTTCGAATTTTTTCTCTCATAGACTTCTATTGGTTCATTTTTCAAATCGAAAATTCAAAAAACGGAACGAAACTCAACAGTTTCAAACATCTCTAGTCGATAGTGGCGAATTGTTGGCCAGATCGAATTATCTTACTGTGTGTACCATCCCTAAGAGAACAGGACAGAAAAGGGGCAGGAAAATACAGTAATCTTACCCTCCCCCCCCAGACTGGAGGGAGAGCAAAAACTTAACGTGCTTTTGTAAATACCGATAGGCTTCTATGTGTATATTTTTCTATAAATTGAACTTTATTAAGGAGACAAGTTTTCAGTACATCTACATAGGATATCTTTATAAAACTGGCTAAAGCATGAAATGTAATAAATACTCTACAGCGAGTATTTCTATAAAATCTATACAATATAATATTTAATTATGGTGAATCCTTCCATTTTAATTCGGTGAGTCTAGTTGTGAGTAATTTGTTGTGCTCAGAATATAAAAGAACAAGACAAAGTTTTACAAATGCTTAACAATGAAAATATCTAATATAACCATATGTTAAAAGTAGCCAATGCACTTATTTGTGGTAAAGTGTAATCGATTGCCGAGAGAACATACGGTGATTCCTTGCACCTACACCTATATGAAACCATTATGAAAACAATTTGGCCTAATTTTCTTTTATATTCTGAGTGCAGCCAAAAGTCTGCAACCAGAATATTGGCATCACAAGTAGAAATTTTGCTGCAGCTCTAAATCCGACGCTGCCACTGGACATTTTTGATTTAATTTGCACAGTATTGATTTAATTTGCACAGTTTGATATTCTATTAAAATTTTCTCTTATCTAAAAAAAAATGCAGTTTACAATGATGGACAGTGTAGGGTGTTGGTGTTGATAGGGGCTGTCGGTGGGATACTAAATTCACACTAGACTGGGCCACTCCTTGTTATCATAATAAAGAGTCTGGGGAGAGGTTTAAATTGTTTAAGTGACAAAACACGTCTACTTGTTAGATTAAACCAATCCCATCTCAGACACTATAACGTGTGAAAGATCTCAGGTACCCAGTACACAAGTTTAATGGGTCATTATCTTTGTTCTTGCATTTCGATTGGTTGGTCCACTCATTGGATGGTATAAATTTTCCCCGGGCAACTCATTCAATGAGACCTCCCATTAGGACTGGCTTGATCTTTTGAATTCCTGAAGACATAAAGCCATTGGCTGGTTATTTGTTTAAACATTGGGCTGGCTGCTGTTTATTAGATTGTAATATTTTATATTTCTCATCTCAATAATGGCATCAGGAGGGTAAGTGTTTGTAATCATGACCATAACTCTGTTTTTGTCCCACCCCATTCATTACTTTCTATATACAACTTAGAGTATGTATGGCGCTCCCTGCATGAGGAGATACTGGTGGAATGTGTTCTTCATTTACCCTTTCAATTACCATTTTGCTGTATTGCAGTTACATTTCATCACCACCAATAGATCTGACAGAGGACCCAAAGGAAGGAACATCACTGCCTCTAAGAAAAAGGTAATACATTGTATATTTACACATCCAGCATCTTAAATATGGAGAGTAACAGACTACAGTGGTTTTTACTATCACTGTCACCATGACCTGTAATGACCATAGCTAATTGACTGTGTGAGTACACTAAGGATAGTCATCCAGCTATTTCAAAGACCATGTGACCCTATATCACAAACCATGTAATCCCTGCAAAATGATTAATTGGAATAAACAAGCTAAATAAACATTTGTTTAATAAAAACAGCAGTGAGGGAAATACGGTAAGTAAATTCCCTCAAAAGATGAGATTATGTATATAATGAGATAATGAATATATATATATATTAGACTGTACTATTCCCTATATATAGATTACACTGTGTACTGTCCCCTAAATATAGATTACACTGTGTACTGTCCCCTAAATATAGATTACACTGTGTACTGTCCCCTATATATAGATTACACTGTGTACTGTCCCCTATATATAGATTACACTGTGTACTGTCCCCTATATATAGATTACAACACTGTGTACTGTCCCCTATATATAGATTACACTGTGTACTGTCCCCTATATATAGATTACACTGTGTACTGTCCCCTATATATAGATTACACTGTGCTGTATCCCCTATATATATATTACACTGTGTACTATCCCCTATATATAGAATACACTGTGTATTATCCTCTATATATAGATTACACTGTGTACTATGCCCTATATATAGATTGCATTGTGTACTATCTCTTATATATAGATTACACTGTGTAATATCCGCTATATTTAGATTACACTGTGTACTATCCGCTATATTTAGATTACACTGTGTACTATCATCATCACACACAGAATAAAAGTTTTTATTACAAATGCCCTGGTGTATTTGTAACGAATATACCAAAGACCTTACCTTTTACGCAATCAACCGCAGCCCAGATGGAATCTCCGACCGCTTCACTCTTCTCTACAGCTATAGCGCGCTATAGCTACAAGAGAATGAAGCGGTCAGAGATTCCAGCTGGGCTGCGGTGGATCGCGTAAAAGGTAAGGTCTTTGGTATCTTCGTTTTCCAGACCCTGAAATATTGATTGAAGATCGGGAGGGAAGGCATAGCTCCTTAACCTCCCGGGCTTCAATCAATATATTAAAGGAATAGTTCCCTTTGAGAGTGAACTATTCCTTTAATCTAGTTGCCTGTTGGACTATTAAGTTGACCATACATTAGGCCGATTTTATGTACAATCTGACATACAATCCGACATTTCCATTGATTGGCCGAAAATTTGTACATTTTCCCGTTCTTATTATGGGACATTAGATTGTAATATTAATCATAATTACGATCGGGAAAGTCGTTTTTTTAAGTCGAATGGTAAAATGATTGTAGTGTTTTCTGAAGTTCCGATTAAATGTTAATGTAATGTAACCTCACAATAGACGACATTCGACATTAATCACAAAACAAATTGAATGTCAAACTATTTATTGCACATCTACATACAATTAACATTGTATATCTGTCTATCAAAGTATCGGTTGGTTTAAGATCGTAGTTATGATCGTAATAGTGTATGGCCACCTTTACACTCTATCAGGCGCAATTACCCAGAGCCACCATCGCTCCTTTCGCGATTCAATATCGCGTTTGCGAATGTGGGTAACTCCCGGTAAGGGATCTACTCACTGCAGGATTTTAACGCCAGCTATTAGCACACAATAAAACATTGATGGGTAATAATAGTCACATTGTAATCAGGGAGCTAGTTCCATTGTTAGCTAATAATAACCGCATTCACTATTTCCCGGCCTTTTATAAATATAACCCACTGTCTTGTTCTCCATTGATAAAATCATGTGATGTATTAATGCGATTCGGTTATTTCAAATGCAGGTCCAAAACATCAGATGAGGAATACCAGAACGAAGTGACATCTACTGATGATGAAGATATGGAAATAGACAGACCAGCTGGGTAAATATATTTAAATCTAAGCATGAGGGGCTTATTCAATTAGAGGTGATACATTTTGCCTGTGCATGTACACATGGAGGGATTTTTTGTCCTGACAGTGATTTGTCCTGGCCGACCAATTGCCAGTGGCGAATGGTCTGTCGGTTGCGGCGATGGTCACATTAGCAGACAGTTTTCGTGCGGCTCATAGGAGACTTCACGATCAGTATTGATTAACCAACATGTCAGATTACCTGGTTGTCTGGCGTGGGAGAACAGCCAACCGATATTAGTATCAGCCGCCAAAATAATCACAATTTTTTGACCTGACTGACTGATACACAGAAATATCTATCAGTTGGCCTGAAAAATCTGCTCATGTGTACTCCTGCCTATTTCAGCAACCAATGAGATGTTATCACATGTAGCAGACCAGAAAAAACGTAACATCCGATTGGCTGCTGCAAATTAACCACACCTCTTATTCAATTAGCCTACTTTTAAGTTGCAATAGCTCTAAGTTCTTTCATTTTTTTTCTTTCAATTAGTAAACTCTTCAAGCGAATGGATCTCCGGGAGAGAATGGAGGACGCGGGAATGTATAAGAAACATCCCCTTGATTCAAAAGTCCTCACTGGCTTTGAAAAATACCTGAAGGAGTCATTAATGGTCACAAATTGCAAACACGAGGTAAGGGTCACATCTGGACCATATACACAACAATACTGGTCATACAATTTCCATATGATATTCCTATTTGATCCGTCAGAAATTTTTGATTGGATCAATACTGATCGTATGATTGGTATTGTTCTGTGTATAGGCCACTTAAGCATTGGGCACTTTCATGTAATAATATTGGTTTGTTATATTTTTAGGTAGCGAATGTTGCGAGATTTCTGTATTATATGAACCCGTCCAAACCATCTTTGGATTTCGTGTACAGTATCGAGAAAACCCAAGAATTTTTCAACAAGCTGAAATCCCTTGGAAATACTGATGCTACCGTCTTCAACTACTTGAAACACATCAAGAGATTTGTCCGATCTCAGATCTCTGTCAGAGCTCTGCCCAGGACCAATGAGGATCTGTATAAGGCATGCAATACATTCCTCGAAATAATGGCTTCCATTCAGAAAGAGTTCACTAAAGGGATTCACCAGGGAAACATGGAGAAAAGGTAAGGGATAGATCACAGAGAAATCTATATTCCCTGGCATTTGTGTTAAATGTGTGTTACATTTTATATATCCTTTCCTTACAGGTGTGATTTCCTGCCTTCAAAGACAGAAAGCCTGGAGGATTGTCATAAAGTTCTTACAGCAGCACAACGTTCATTTCTTCAGGTACTGGAGAAGGTCAGGGGTGGGCTTCACGTTTCAGGAAAAGAGGCAGCAACCATTCTGTACTACCTGGAGTCACTTTTGGTTTTGAAACATCTCCATTCACCTGGAGTTGTCACACATATCACTGTGAGTATCAACGTTTCAGAAGTTGCCAGATAGTTTTGTGTATGTATGTAACTAATTCTTTATGAACACATACAAGTGTGTGATGTATGTCTATGTATAGATAGGTAGATGTGCAGGGACACCACCTGGAGCTCTCCTTTATTTGCCAGGGATTCAGGACCCCTAGGGTTCCCTGAGGGTCCTCAGAGATAGTAAGAGGAACTGTATGGATTCAGATTGTGATGAATTTGAATATTTGTATTAATATTGATAAGTTTATTGATCTATCTGTTGTATTTGTAGGAATTCTATATTTTGATAAATTGGGAAAACAGATAAATAACAATATATAATATTTTTCCCGAGACATGAGAATTGGTTCGGCTAGGATAAAAGGGTTGGGTACACTAGGTAAGGGGTTGATGCCCACAGGGGATCTTGAACTGTAGGGGGCAGTGTTGTAATGCGGTCTGCCTTTTTTTCAACCTAAATTCATATATTGAATATAGTAAGAACTATTTTATGTACAAAGACTATTTTAACAGCCTGTTTTATCCCTGTGTTTTTCTAGGCACAAGAATGGTGTGACAGGGTTCATTACACAGAACAGGTGGAAGGCAAAGTTGTGCCTTCAGTCCTCATTGGTGTTAAGGAGAACAGATCATCACCGAATCAGTTTGTGATCCTAAATCAAGTAGAAGAAGAGGTGCGTGTCTGTTTTTTTTTTACCTAATGGAGAATTATAGGGCAAATAAAGTTGTAAAAAGAAAACAGTTAAAATGAAAAGTACCTGGGGCAGGGAAGTAGGATTGGTAATTCCTACCACCCAATATTGTTTCTGTGAGGAGCACCAGCACAAAAAAAATGCTTCTTCCAGGCTTCCTCCTGCTTCAGAGCTATGTTTAATACAGAAAAGCCCAGGACACTGACCTGGCAGATGAAAACTTTATGTACTGTCATTCCTCAATGAAACAATACCGGAGGTAGGAATAATCAATCCTACATTCCTGTCCCAGTTCTTTAATAAATAGAAATTGTCTTCCTCTGTGCTAGTTCATAATATTGGTCTTTTGCCTTTCAGTGGTTTGATATTTACTATAGAAAATTAAGACCCACGTTTATCAAGAATCAATCAGACCCAAAGACCTTCTTTATTTCAACGACTGGTAAAAAGATTTATAATGTGAGCAATGATATCAGCCGTTTCCAACAAAGGTAATTACAGGTCTGCCATATTAAAGAAATGGCAGTTGGTTGACATTGTAATGGGAGGGACCTGTGTATAACAGCTGTAATACAACGAAAAGAGATTTCAATGCACGTTCCAGGCTCTCATTAAAGATGGTTGAACTTCCTAAAGTTCAGTTCGTTTTCGAACTTTTGAACTTCAGTAAAAGTCGAAGGTTATTGATGAATCCGAGGGATATGGAGCGCTAAAGTCGAGGGTTATCGATGCGAGAATCCCCGAATGTTCAATAATTATCAAAAGTCAGCGAGCTCAAAAAATCGGAAAAAGTCACGTACAAATAAAATCCGACTCGAGTTCTTGTCCATCCCCAGGTCTCATATAAAGCCACACAGGGAGATGTGCTAAAGGGAATAATAAGTGCAAATCCCATGCTAACGGATGTAATATCCAATTAGTGAGGGTTTTGTACTCATTTTGCATTGAGTGCACTATTTCCAAAGACTTTTGGCGATAGCACAGTGCAAGCGATGCAATAAACTTAGAGATGATTAGTGCACCCGTTTTTTGCACCAAAATCAAAGACTTTTCAATTGTGGCTTTAAAGCCGTGCAAAATTATCACAACTTACCGCTCGCATTCACATGATGCAATAACAGTCGTAGTGGTTACTACATGGCGGGAACAAGTGCAGGTCAGTTGCAATAGGGAAATTTATTGCATCTCCCCTATAGTATCTGTGCTAGTAACATGTTTATGATCGTAAATAAGTAAAGCTTTCCAACCACATCAAGGTAACTTTAGTGTGAACAGTCTTTCTTGGGAGAGGTATGTTAACAATAACATGTTAAGTATGTCCGTTAATATTTCATGATGCTTTACAAAGTGTTTGCAACTGCTTCAAGCTTTTTTATATGGTCTAACAACCCTCCCGTAGCATTCTTTTAAAGGAAAAATAGTTGTTTTGAATTGAACATTGCCGGAAACTATAATTCTTCCCAACCACCACTATAATGTCTGTCCTCTATTTCTAATCTAATCACTGGTTATTTAATTGTCACACTGCTGATTGCAGTTTTGCTTTACCTGGAGGGGTGTTAGTTGGTATTAGTTCATTTGCATGGTGGAACATTCAGATCTGGCTCATAGTGATTACTGAGCATGCTTGAATACACAAAAAGTCATGTCAGATAGAAGGAGTCAGTGAAGATTAGAAGTGTAATTTTTATCATCTTGGTAATATGTGTGATGTTTTCATTTCTAAACATTCACCACCCAGGTTTAACCTGAAACCTGTGAGTAAAAAAAAGCGTCATCAAATTTTTTGACTGGAGTTTTTGGGAAACGCATGTGTGAGAAAATATTATCAAATTCTCAATACGCAAGAATCGGCGATCCGATAAGAATAACAAACATGGTGTACAGTGCACTCAACGTCCAGCCTTTAACATCAAGGTAAGTTTGGAACTTCTTTTGACATTGCTACTGTTTGCTGAAATTGCAGATATCAAAACATAAACAAAAAAAAAGCAATAATCAACATTTATGTTATGTTAAGTGAAGGAGGGGACAGAGAGTCCAGTGAAGAAGGGAACAGTGATTCCAGTGAAGGAGGGGACAGAGTCCAGTGAAGAAGGGAACAGTGATTCCAGTGAAGGAGGGGGCAGTGAGTCCAGTGAAGGAGGGGGCAGTGAGTCCAGTGAAGAAGGGGGCAGTGATTCCAGTGAAGGAGGGGACAGAGAGTCCAGTGAAGAAGGGAACAGTGAGTCCAGTGAAGGAGGGGGCAGTGAGTCCAGTGAAGAAGGGGGCAGTGATTCCAGTGAAGGAGGGGGCATTGAGTCCATTGATGAAGGGGATGAGGCTAGTAAAAAAGAAGACAGAAGAAAAAACGGCCCCCATTGATTCAAAGAATGAATTATTTAAAACATTTCAAGAGATCTACCCCCTTGACCTTGATTCTGACCCTCCAGGTCTAATCAAAGGATTGGAATTGTCTTCAGTCCATGGACGATACTGCAATGACAGATGGAGAAAGGCGCAAAACAAAATGCGCATGGAACACATAAAAGGTGAGATTTTTTATCTATTTATATTTTCTCAAATCATTAGCAATTACTTTTATATTATTTTAATAAATAGCTATTAATAATATTTTCTTTTCTACTAGAACATTACAAGACAAAACTCCCCAGTAAAAAACAAGTCGAGAGGTTAATCCAGTCAATGGGATGGAAGCAAAACCTGCCAAGATTTAAGCACATTGGCAACTAAAGACCATGCGAAAGATGGTGATCATTTCAGATGGACAAAAAGACAAGTGTCTGTAATAAATAAATAAATCCAATAGAGAAAACACTGGCCAGGAAGGGTTGGTTAAATTCTATACAAGTAACTGCCTTGATTCCTGACATCTTATTTTGTTTTATTTCTGATCTGTTACAAGTTCCAGCCTTGTATATTACTGGGCAGCCATGTTCTAGCGCTGATTGTACTTTCATTCACTAAAAAGTGAGTAAATTATTTACTGGAACTACTTCATTAATCAGAAAATCATTAACACTCAGGTCCCCAGGCTGTCAGATTCACTGAGCTTTTCATAGAAAAGAAATGCATTAGCAGATTTACCAACTCCTATGTGGTGGATGATTAATTAAAGCATTTCCATGCTTTACCCAGTAAAGGGATACCCAACTTATACAGTAACTAACAGGTTTCTGAATGCTTCCTGAATGTGACCCCCCCCCCCCATTTATTAACATATTCCTGCATTTGTCCAATAGGAGTGTCAGGGGCACTGCATTTGGGAGGAGCCAGAAACACCCAATTACTGCATGTGTAAAGTTTTACTTTAAAGACCTGCCACAACACAAGGCCTTTTCCACAGAGATCTCAGCAACCAGTCACCAATCACATAGAAAGTTGCTTCTACTATTTGTGAGCACTAATAAATCACTTACCTCCTGACTAGGTTCCTACCCTCAGGAACCTCCCTATATTGTTGAACTACTTAAGTGAATCATTGCACATTGTTTATCACTAGTTTGGATAGAATTTTACCTTCACTGATGGTTTTAGTGATACATCACCATGTATGTTCAGTACTTCATGTTCAGTAAAGTTAGAGGGATGCGTGTAAATGGTAATTTAAAGTTTTTATCATTCTCTTCTGTTATTTGTTCCACTCTGCTTGTTGTTTTGTGTGTTTGTAATCACAATTGTTTCTATTGCACAGGGGAACTGTTAGAGAAGGATCTGTGAAGCCACTTTAGAAATTAGTGTAAATTAAAAATAATAGTTTAGTATCAACTGGTGATCGGTTCTCATCGTCATAATCTCTGATTCATCCTATTATGAATCACTTTTAGGAATTTTCTGCACACTAAATAGACACCTTATTCTTAATTACATTGGGACCGTTTACTGGGACTATTTACCAACCTTGAGGAGCTGAGGAATACAATTCACCAAATCTAAGGAAAAGCCTTAACTAACTTGCATAGCTTACCAAGTCTTACAACTACACAACAGCCTGAATGGAAATTGTGCAGTTTGATAGGTCCCCTGGTTCAGTGGAGTAAAAGTGGAAGTATTTTAATAAATTCATATTTTATTACAAATGTCTTTGTTCTCATCAATGCAACTTACATGCTGTACAATTATAACCTCTTTACTAAACACAGATAAGTCAAACACTAAAAATGTGTTTTTAAATTCTTTGATTCATTTAATTAAAGGGTATCTTTCCTCTAATTTTCTTCTCCAAAAAATGTACATAGAGCAAGTTTCCACTGCAAGTTTCGTTTTTTAAATCTGATCTGTAGATTGTTATAAATAATCGTTTGAAAATCACAGCATTTTCAGAGAAAGACCTGTCACTCCAGAAGCAGAAATTATAATATGTCCCATCCCTGACCTTTTACTAGGACTATTAGCTGCCTGCCAGAACACTTTTTGCAACATTTAGGAGATTCAGCAGAGAAGATGAGGAAGGGGGGGGTGGGTGTGGGAGCAGTGTCCATGGTGAGGCTGTGCAGAACTTGTAAGTGTCGCAGACACTACAAAAAGGCAGTGAGTGAGTAATGGAGGGTGGGGGCAATTAGAATCACTCACTAAACATTAATAATTTAATCACAGATAAATATGTGAGTACCACAATTTTACTTCTCTCAAATTGTAGTTTCAGATAATGTTAAGTTTTTTGAGTGAGTAAAGTGACCCTTTAAAGTCTCTAAGTGAACATGTGGTTGGTAGGGGGTGTAGAGATAACAATAGTGTGGCTTTATAACCTCCCAAGCAATGGCAGCCAGGACTAAAACTTTTCTCCATCACTTTACATGCAGTGACAGTTGAAACTAGAGCTTAGATAGAGTCAACATTATGGTAGTGACAGAGCCCGAATTAATAACTAATTATGAGTGAGCTACGATCATCGGATGATCTGGTAAACCTGCTGTGGTGTTATTCCATTTTGTGGTAAAATGTCCAGCTCTGGTTATGACAGAATGTCAGCATGACATCTGAACATCTTTTAGATTGCATAGTATAGTATTTGAGGTTGAATAAAGACATATGTCCATCAGTCCAACCCATCTAGCAATATCCTCATTTCCTGCCTAACTGTTCATCCAGAGGAAGGCAAAAAAACCCACCAAATTTATGAAGGGGGAAAAATTCCTTCCTGACTCCAAGTGGCAATAGGAAATTTCCCTGGATCAACTCTACTTTATGTATCAATACCAGTAACTTTTACATTCCTTGTTTGCAGAAACTCATCCAGCTTTTTTTTAAACTGACCGATGAACCTGCCATAACAATGTCCACTGGAAGACCGTTCCATAGCTTTACCATTCTCACAGTGAAAAACCCTTTCCAAAATCTTTTTCTTAAAGTCTTAAGGGATGTCCACGTGTTCTCTGACATGTTCTATTGGTGAACAATGCCCCAGATAGTTTTTGTATGCCTGTTAATGTATTTACACAGTAATCATTCCCCACGCAATCGCCTTTTATCCAGCGTACATAATTGCAACTTATCCAGTCTCTCTTCTCATATTCATCTGCCCCAATCCCCTTATAAATTTAGTTGCCCTTCTCTGAACCCTTACATTTCAAAGATGTCCTTTTTGTGCACAGTTCCAAAATTGCACTGCATATTCCAAATGATCCTTACTAATGCTTTGTAAGAGGGAGAATTACATTTTCCTCCCTTGAATCCATACCTCTCTTTATACAAGACAATACCATGCTGGCTCTGGCTGTTGCCAGCTGGCACTGCTTGCTTCCTTTAAGTTTGTTATCCACCAAAACATCAAGATCCCTTTCCAACAGGAAACTTAACACAGAGCCATTTATAGTATAAGCAGCACAAGGACTTTTAAGTCCAAAATGCATCTTAGCACTTAGCAGCCCAATGTGACAATCTATCTAGATCCCCCTGCAACAATTGCACATCCTCTGAAGTTTTTAATGGTCGACAAAGTTTTGTGTCGTCGGCAAACACAGAAACCTTGCTGACAATACCCACTTCCAAATCTTAATATAGATTAAATAGAAGCGGCCCCAACACAGAACCCTGTGGCCCACACTTAGCACTTTAGTCCATAATTATGAAGCCCCATTTACAACTACTCTCTGCATCCTATTCATTAACCATTTTTCTAACCGTGTACAAATGTGCCTCCCTAGAACAACAGATTTCAGCAGCTTATACATTACTTGCCTATGGGGGACTGTATCAAAAGCCTTTGCAAAATCCAAGTAAACTACATCACTGCTATACCAGAGTCTAAATTTCTACTTACTTACTCATAAAAGCCAAGCAAGTTGTTTGACAAGATCTATTCCTCCTAATCCATGGCTGTTACTACTTATAATGTCAGTCCTGAAACATACTCTAGGACATGTTCCCTTATTAAACTTTCCAGGATCTTCCCACCACTGAAGTTAACTTACAGGCCTGTATTACCCGGCTGTGAACGACTACCCTTTTGAATATTGGAATAACATCAGCCTTTTTCAATCCAGAGGCACACCACCGGACATGAAGGAATCTGCAAAAATAAGAAACAATGGCCTAGATAAAACTGAACTTAGCTCCTTAAGTACCGAGGATGTATTTTATCGGTCCAGGAAGATTTATTAATATTAACCTTATTTAGTTCTTTCTGTACCATATCCTTGGGTAACCAAAGTGCACTTGAATCTTTTATACCATTATTGCTACTATACTCTATGATATCTGTACTTGGATCTTCTATAGTGTATACAGAGGGGACAAAATGACACATAGGCCATAATAAAATTATTTTAGAAAAAATGGGATATCCTCCACTACCTACAGTTGACCATCACCTTTTATTTCTATACTAGGCCTAGCAATGACTTTTAAACAACAGAGGAAAAACCTGTAGTAGACTTTAAACGGATAGAAGTAATAATGATAAGGCCTACCTAACAATTGATAGCAGAAACTGGGGTGTTCAGGGGTGTTTAAAGGTTTCTTGGCACCTGAAACAACCTTCAAATGCTGCCTATATGCAGACCGGGCAGCCTCTGTGGTAAAGTGGACGTGGCTTCATCATGGAAAGCAGGTGTGGCTTGTGCAAGTGGGTGTGGTGGGCTGGTTGGTAAACTGGAGTGATGACTTGACACTGGCTGGTGGACTGGAAGGCTGATGTTACACTGACTGGTAAACTTGAGGGCTGGCTTAACACTGACTGGAGGGCTGACTTAACACTGACTAGTGAACTGGCGGGCTGGCGTAACCCTGACTGGTCAACTGGAGGGCAGACTTAACACTGGTTGGTAATCTGGTAAATATATCATAAATGCCCAATAATGTAAAGTGTATGCAACAGATATGATTTTGCAGCTTAACACAGAGCCATTTATAGTATAAGCAGCAATAGGATTTTTAAGTCCAAAATGCATCACTTTACATTTATCAACATTGAATCTCATCTGCCACTTAGCAGCCCAATGTGACAATCTATCTAGATCCCTCTGCAACGATTTCACATCCTCTGAAGTTTTTAATGGTCGGCAAAGTTTTGTGTCGTCAGCAAACACAGAAACCTTGCTGACAATACCCAGAGGTTCTGATCTTCCACTGTTAGCAAATCAAAAAATTCTCTTAGGCATTGTCCATGACAAGACAGGAAGTGTAAGGAAGTTCCTTTATTACACCCAGTTATGAGCTGTTTGTAAAACATGTGTCTTAGCTAATTAGAAAATTCTTCAGACTCTCACATTTACTCCATAGAAAGTAATGAGACAATCCAATTTCTGATTGCTAGACAGGAAGTGAACATAAAGAAGAAACTTACTGCTAACAGAGAATGCTGGGAGTTGTAGTTTTCAGACATGTGCATATTCAAACCCTTGGGTAGGAATCACTAAAGCATGGGCTTTTAATGTCTGTAAGTCAGTAAAAGGGCTTTATTCCAAGATTTATGAAAAATAAAATGTCCAGCATTCTGTGCAGCCAGGGAATGCTGGGAGTTGTAGTTTTTAAACATGTGAAAAGTTCAGCACCTATGCTCTATATCATTACACTTTATTACCTCTTAATACATTCATTAGCCAATGGACATAAAGTAGAAACTTGCTGCCAACAGAGAATGCTTGGAGTTAGTAAAAGGGCTTTATTCCAGGATGTATGAAAAATAAATTTCCAGCATTCTGAGCAGCCAAGGAATGCTGGGAGTTGTAGTTTTTAAACATGTGAAAAGCTGGCAGGTCAAATAGAAATGGGAGAGTATGTGTGTGTTTGATCATATTATGCGGTGGGATTGCCTGGGGACTTTCAGGCTTATCCCATTTGAGCCTCCCCCTGGTAACTTGCTGGGAGTAGAAAGGGAGAGCAAGTTCAGAATGGATCCTGATACCTACCGCCTAAACCGTTGTAAGTAGCCTCTCTCTGGCCCTACTGCTTAACAGCTATAGGCATAAGGGAGAGGCAGACAGATCCCGAATCACTTGCATGTTTGTGCACTTTGTGTTGGTATCACTGAGGAGAGCATGATCCCGAGCTTTCAATAAAAATAATTACCTAGCAGAACGCACACACATAATTTCCACTGTACACCAACGGGCACACTTTTGCTAGTATATATATATATATATATACACACACATACACACACACATTGTGTGATAAACTTATTTTAAAAAATGCCGAGATAAAAAACGGAATTTGTAAAAACTTTGAATGAAATCCATGGGACATTTCCCAACATCGGGATCTTGGAGCATATATAAGTACCTATATTGCCTGGTGTTACAGTAATTGTTCAAGCTATATGTATACAGTTCAGTAGATCTACAGTACATTGATGGTATCACTGCTTTCCTTATGAAAACTTCCTGTGACACCTGTGTCCACTTGGCTGGTGACACGCCTCAAATCCACAACTCCTATCCGGCTTTTACTAGCAATATTCTCCAAAGTTTCCAAAAGCAGTCCACGCAAATCAATATACTGGTATATGTTTGGAAAAGATCAAGAGCTATTCCCCACTGTTCCTCATCCTTGGTTGTGACGGCAAGGGGTGTGTGTCAGGGACCTGGCCTCCAATCTCAAAGGGACGTACAGGCCCCTGCAGTTACGCCATTGCAAATGGCAATTTCATACCCACCAAATTTCCCCTTTAAATAGGTATACTGTTCAGAAACGCATCGCTCAAAGCAATGCTAAGATAAGGTTCACTTCATTATCCTTCCCTGCAGCTCTGTAGTTGCTGTAAGTGTACCTGTTAAAGCTGTGGCCACACTACAGCGAATGGTAACCCAAAAAAGTGCAATTGCAATGAAGTGCGTTTCACACGCATTACTTTTTGTTTGTGCTGCGATTTAACCAATAATCTGTTATCATAGCGCATGCGATCAACACAAAAAATGGTCTCACACTCTGATAAGGTATCAGAGCTCAGGTATCAGAGGTCCTTCCACATTGTAAAGCACTGGAATTCAATTAATGAATCGCAAAACACTCAGAGTAAGAATAGGAGTGGCCTAGTACATCGTATTAGAGGTTAAATAAAGACATACGTCCATCCAATCCAACCTTTTAAGAAAACTCATGAGCCCTTCCCAACAGTTGAAGGCAACAAAATAAAAACACCTGAAAAGGGGGGAAATTTTCCTTCCAGAATCCTGGGATCAACCAGAACTATATGTATTAATACCAGTAATTTTTAATATTATATAGTATCCCTGTACCAACCAGAACTACAGTATATGTATTAATATCAGTAATTCTCTATATTATATAGTATCCCTGTACCAACCAGAACTACAGTATATGTATTAATGCCAGTAATTCTCTATATTATATAGTATCCCTTTACCAACCAGAACTACAGTATATGTATTAATACCAGTAATTCTCAATATTATATAGTATCCCTGTACCAACCAGAACTACAGTATATGTATTAATACCAGTAATTTTTAATATTATATAGTATCACCGTACCAACCAGAATTACAGTATATGTATTAATACCAGTAATTCTCAATATTATATAGTATCCCTGTACCAACCAGAACTACAGTATATGTATTAATACCAGTAATTCTATCTTATATGTATCCCTGTACAACCAGAACTACAGTATATGTATTAATACCAGTAATTCTCAATGTATATAATATCCGTACCAACCAGAAACTCAGTATATGTTTAATACCAGAATTCTCAAATTATATAGTATCCCTGTACCAACCAGAACTAACGTAATGTATTAATCCAGTAATTTCAATATTATATAGTATCCCTTGTACAACCAGAAACCAGTATATGTATTAATACCAGTTATTCTCAATATTATATAGTATCCCTGTACCAACCAGAACTACAGTATATGTAAATACCAGTAATTTTTATATTATATATGTATCACCGTACCAACCGAACTACATTACAGTATTAATATCCAGTAATTTAATATTATATAGTATCCCTGTACCAACCAGAACTACAGTATATGTATTAATACCAGTAATTTTAATATTATTAGTATCACGTACCAACCAGAACTACAGTATATGTATTAATACAGTAATTCTCAATATTATATAGTATCCCTGTACCAACCAGAACTACAGTATATGTATTAATACCAGTAATTTCAATATTATATAGTATCCCTACCAACCAGAACTACATTATGTTTTAATATCCAGTAATATCAATATTATATAGTATCCTGTACCAACCAGAACTACAGTATTGTATTAATACCAGTAATTCTCAATATTATATAGTATCCGCTACCAACCAGAACTACAGTATATGTATTATACCAGTAATTTTTAATATTATATAGATCACCGTACCAACCAGAACTACAATAGTATTAATATCAGTATAACAATATTTATAGTATCCCTGTACCAACCAGAACTACAGTATATGTATATACCAGTAATTTATATTTATATAGTATTACCGTACCAACCAGAACTACATATATGTATTAATACAGTAATTCAATATATATAGTATCCCGTGACCAACCAGAACTACAGTATAGGTATTAATACCAGTAATTCTATATATATAGTATCCCTGTACAACCGAACTACAGTATATGTATTAATACCAGTAATTTTAATATTATATAGTATCCCTGTACCAACCAGAACTACAGTATATGTATTAATACCAGTAATTTTTAATATTATATAGTATCACGTACCAACCCGAACTACATTATATGTATTATACAGTATTTATCAATATTTATAGTATCCCTGTACCAACCAGAACTACAGTATTGTATTATACCAGTAATTCTCAATATTATATAGTATCCCTGTACCAACCAGAACTACAGTATATGTATTAATACCAGTAATTCTCAATATTATATAGTATCCACGTACAACCAGAAATAAGTATATGTATTAATACCAGTAATTCTCATATTATATAGTATCCCTGTACCAACCAGAACTACAGTATATGTATTAAATACCAGTAATTTCTCAATATTATTAGTTTCCCTGTACCAACCAGAACTACAGTATATGTATTAATACCAGTAATTCTCATAGTATATAGTATCCCTGTACCAACCAGAACTACAGTATATGTATTAATACCAGTAATCTCAATATTAATATATACCCGTACCAACCAGAACTACAGTATATGTATTAATACCAGTAATTCTCAATATATATAGTATTCCGTGTACCAACCAGAACTACAGTATATGTATTAATACCAGTAATCTCAATATTATATAGATCCCTGTACCAACCAGAACTACAGTATAAGTAATATACGGAATTCTCAATTATATAGTATCCCCGTACCAACAGAACTACAGATATGTATAATACCAGTAATTCTCAATATTATATAGTATTCCGTACCAACCAGAACTACAGTATATGTATTTATACCAGTAAATTCATTATTATATAATCCCCGTACTAACCAGAACTCAGTATATGTATTTTACCAGTAATTCTCAAATTATAGTATCCCACACCAGAACTACAGTATAGTATTAATACCATAATTCTCATATTATATAGTATCCCCGTACCAACCAGAACTACAGTAATGTATTAATACCAGTAATCTCAATTAATATAATATCCCCGTACCAACCAGAAACTACAGTATATGTATTAATACCAGTAATTCTCAATTTAATAGTATCCCTGTACCAACCAGAACTACAGTATATGTATTAATACCAGTAATTCTCAAATTAATTAGTATCCCGTACCAACCAGAACTACAGTATATGAAAGAATCAGTATAGTATATACCAGTAATCTCAATATTATATAGTATCCCTGTACCAACCAGAAACTACAGTATATGATTAATACCAGTAATTCTCAAATTATATAGTATCCCGTACCAACCAAACTACAGTATATGTATTAATACCAGTAATTCTCAATTATATGTATCCCTGTACCAACCAAACTACAGTATATGTATTAATACAGTAATTCTCAATATATATAGTATCCCCGTACCAACCAGAACTACAGTATATGTATTAATACCAGTAATTCTCATATTATATAGTATCCCTGTACCAACCGAAACTACAGTATATGTATTTATACAGTAATCTCAATATTATATAGTATCCCTGTACCAACCAGAACTACAGTAATGTATTAATACCAGTAATTCTCAATATTATATGTATCCCTGTACCAACCAGAACTACAGTATATGTATTAATACCAGTCATCTTAATATTATATAGTCTTCCTGTACCAACCGAACTAAGTATATGTATTAATACCAGTAATTCTCAATATTTATAGTATCCCTGATACCAAAGAACTACAGTATATGTAAAACACCAGTAATTCTCAATTTATATAGTATCCCCGTACAACCAGAACTACAGTATACAGTATAGTTAATACCAGTAATTCTCAATATGATTTTTATAGATCCTGTAACCAACCAGAACTACAGTATATGTATTAATACCAGTAATTCTCAATATTATATAGTATCCATGTACCAACCAGAACTACAGTATATGTATTAATACCAGTAATTCACAATATTATATAATATCCCTGTACCAACCAGAACTGCAGTATATGTATTAATACCAGTAATTCTCAATATTATATAGTATCCCTGTACCAACCAGAACTACAGTGTGGGATATGTATAAATACCAGTAATTTTTAATTATATATAGGAATACCGTACCAACCAGAACTACATTATAGTATTAATATCAGTAATTATCAATATATATAGTATCCCTGTACCAACCAGAACTACAGTATATGTATTAATACCAGTAATTTTTAATATTATATAGTATCACCGTTACCAACCAGAACTACATTATATGTATATAATTCAGTAATTATCAATATTATATAGTATCCCTGTACCAACCAGAACTACAGTATATGTATTATACCAGTAATTTTAATATTATATAGTATCACCGTACCAACCAGAACTACATTATAGTATTAATATCAGTAATTATCAATATTAAAGTATCCTGTACCAACCAGAACTACAGTATATGATTAATACCAGTAATTCTCAATATTATATAGTATCCCTGTACCAACCAGAAACTACAGTATATGTATTATACCAGTAATTTTTAATATTATATAGTATCACCGTACCAACCAGAACACATGATATGTATTAATATCAGTATTTACAATATTATAGTTATCCCGTACCAACCAGAACTACAGTATATGTATTATAACCGTAATTCTCAATATTATATAGTATCCCTGTACCAACCAGAAACTACAGTATATGTATTAATACCAGTAATCTCAATATTATATAGTATCACCGTACCAACCAGAACTACAGATATGTATTAATACCAGTATTCTCATTATTATATAGTATCCCTGTACAACCGAACTACAGTATATGTATTAATACCAGTAATTTTTACATATTATATAGTATCCCTGTACCAACCCGAACTACAGTATATGTATTAAACCAGTAATTTTTAATTATATAGTATCACCACGTACAACCAGAACTACATTATAGTATTAATATCAGTATTTATCATATTATATAGTATCCCTGTACCAACCAGAACTACAGTATTATATCCAGTAATTCTCATATTATATAGTATCCCGTACCAACCAGAACTACAGTATAGATTAATACCAGTAATTCTCAATATTATATAGTATCCGTACAACCAGAACTACAGTATGTATTAATACCAGTAATTCTCATATTATATAGTATCCCGTACAACCAGAACTACAGTATATGTATTAATACCAGTAATTTCCAATATAGTTTCCCTGTACCAACCAGAACTACGTAATGTATTAATACCAGTAATTCCACTATATTATATAGTATCCCTGTACAACACCAGAACTACAGTATATGTATTAATACCCGTAATTCTCAATATTATATAGTATACCCGTACCAACCAGAACTACAGATATGTATTAATACCAGTAATTCTCAATATTATATAGTATCCTGTACCAACCAGAACTACAGTATATGTATTAATACCAGTAATTCTCAATATTATATAGATACCTGTACCAACCAGAACTACAGTATAGTAATAATACGTGTAATTCTCAATATTATATAGTATCCCCGTACAACCAGAACTACAGCATATGTATTAATACCAGTAATTCTCAATATTATATAGTATCCGTACTAACCAGAATACAGTATATATGTATTATCATACCAGTAAATCTTATTATATAGTATCCCCGTACTAACCAGAACTGCAGTATATGTATTTTTACCAGTAATTCTCAATATTATATAGTATCCCATACTAACCAGAACTACAGTATATGTATTAATACCAGTAATTCTCGATATTATATAGTATCCCCGTACCAACCAGAACTACAGTATATGTATTAATACCAGTAATTCTCAATATAATATAATATCCCCGTACCAACCAGAACTACAGTATATGTATTATACCAGTAATTCTAATCTTATATAGTATACCTGTACCACCAAATACAGTATATGTATTAATACCAGTAATTCTCAATATTATATAGTATCCCTGTACCAACCAGAACTACAGATATGCAAGAACACAGTATGTATAATACCAGTAATCTCAATATTATATAGTATCCCTGTACCAACCAGAACTACAGTATAGTTATTAATACCAGTAATATCAATATATATAGTATCCCGTACCAACCAAACTACAGTATATGTATTAATACCAGTAATTCATCTTATATAGTATCCCTGTACCACCAAACTACAGTATATGTATTAATACCAGTAATTCTCAATATTATATAGTATCCCGTACCAACCAGAACTACAGTATATGTATTAATACCAGTAATTCTAAAATATATAGTATCCCTGTACCAACCAGAACTACAGTATATGTATTAATACAGTAATTCTCAATATTATATAGTATCCCTGTACAACCAGAACTACAGTATATTGATTAATACCAGTAATTCTCAATATATATAGTATCCCTGTACCAACCAGAACTACAGTATATGTATTAATACCAGTATTCTTAATATATATAGTATTCCTGTACCAACCAGAACTACAGTATATGTATTATACCAGTAATTCTCAAATTATATTAGTATCCCCTGTACCAACCAGAACTACAGTATATGTATTAAACCAGTAATCTCAATATTATATAGTATCCCTGTACCAACCAGAACTACAGTATATGTAATAATACAGTAATTTCAATATGATATAGTATCCCTGTACCAACCAGAACTACAGTATATGTATTAATACCAGTAATTCTCAATATTATATAGTATCCTGTACCAACCAGAACTACAGTATATGTATTAATACCAGTTATCTCAATATTATATAGTATCCCCGTACCAACCAGAACTACAGTATAGTATTATACCAGTAATTCTAATATTATAGTAATCCCTGTACCAACCAGAACTAACAGATATGTATAATACCAGTAATTCTCAATAGTTATATAGTCCCATCGGTAACAACCAGAACTACAGTATATGTATTAATACCAGTAATTCTCAATATTATATAGTATCCCCGTACCAACCAGAACTACAGTATATGTATTAATACCAGTCATTTTCAATATTTTTGAATTTTAGAAACTTATCCAGACAGATGAAGCTCCATAGATATCAACTCTCTGTATGCAATCCAACAACCAATGTACAAATGTTTATTTCAACGGCAATAGACCTTGACAGATCTAACCAGTCTATTATGTAATTTTCCTGTGTAATCTCAGAATTCTAGGAAATGCCAAGTACAGAACATTTCTGCCTTCCTTTTCCACACCTCCTTCAAAACACAGCAACAAGATAATAAAGGGATATAGTGCCATAATAAAGGTTCCTACAAAGGGAGCTGAAAGCTAGGAAGGAGTTCTAAAGATAGTGTGTAATGTGGCTATTTACCGATACTGTTTCTTGATAAATATGTCTCTAAATAGATATATAACAGTTATAGGGCACTGGGAATTGTATAGACCCCAAATAGATGATTTGCAAGCTTAGGCTGATTAATTAAATAGAAAGCATAAAGGAGATAGCCAAACTGCACTGTCTAGAACAGATATAGGCCGTCAGTAGCACTCCAGATGTTTAAAAAAAACTACAAAAAAAACAAGACGTATCACTGTCATTTGCAGCAAAAATCACTGTGGCTCACAGTTTGCCGTGACCAATTGTGCGGTCTATAGGAGACCACACAATCGCCCCGTGATTTACCAACACAGAAATTATTTTTTACACCTGAATGATATACGAAAATGTCAGTTTGGATGAAAAATCGCCTTGTGTACCCAGCCTTATAGAAACAATATGGTGTAGAACTGTAAGGCTCAAGGGTGCCAGATAAGAGTCCTGCATCAAGTCGGATACCCATGGATTACCTACCTCTGTAAACAAAAAGCTTTTGTTTATTTCTATGAAGTGAGATCTGTCTGTGTTATAACTTACAATTAAGCTGGGTACACACCAGCAGATTCTTTGTAATGGCCGACTGTTTGCCACTAGTGAGTGCAGAGATCACTGGGTTAAAAAGCAACAAATCCTGTAACTCCTATCTACACCTACGGTACACCTATGCATGAGCAGACCAGAGCAAGTGTCTGCATGGAAACAGATGACATGCAATTTCATTGTTCCATAATGATCTACAAGTTGAGGTTCAGCTAAAACTACAGCAGGTACAGTGGCGTAATTTGGAATCACTGCCCCCCCCCACTGCTCATCACTGCTCACCAGAAGAAGGGGCCCCATTTTGTGCCAAGGTTCCAAAACTACCAGTCTGTGTGCCAACTGTTTTATCAGTGTTTCTGTGTACAAAGCATTTAACCAGTGCCTGGCTGTGTGCAGTGCCAGTTTCCCAACCAGTTTATCAGTGTCTGCATGCCAAGCATTTAACCAGTCTTTGTGCCAACTATTTTACCAGTGGTTATATACAAACATTTTATCACTCTCTGTGTGCCAAACATTTTACTAGCATCAGTTGGTTAGTTATTTCAGAAGGTTTGAGGATATAAGTTTAGAAATACCCTTTGAATCTGATTGAATAGTTTTGCTAGGTGTGTGGGTACAGGATGTTTATCTGTTTTAAAATGAAATTGGATGTTTTTTATGGAAATGATTATTTGGTTTGCGGTGTCAATTTGTGTTTGTGGCGGTGTTGGGGGGCCCATGCCCAAATTTTGCACCAGGGCCCATAAGTCTGTATCTATGCCACTGCCCCTATCCGTGCTTTATCTACAGTGGTTTTCTGGGAGGAGGCTATATTTGTCATAGGAATAATAAGAAGATGGATCTCCAGGCCCTCCTGCAGTTTGCTAACCCTGATCACCTGGTAGTTACACCCCTAAGCAGGTATATGGACCTCCAGATGATTGACATTTAAAACGGCCAAGCATTGTCCAACAGCAGAGCGCAGACAGGGAATGCTGAGAGTTGAAGTTTTCAAAACAAAACATAAATATTTACACCCATAAAAAGGTGCATGTGCATTCAATAAACCTCCATCACCTCCACGTTTGTAAAATGAACAAACATTCTGTGTAAACGTACGACTGCAGACTGCAGTCACACATTATCATAACGCACGGTATTGCTATTGCGATACTGCACGTTTTTAAATACGGCCCATAGCTCCTTTAAATCATGTTTTTCAATAAAATTGAAATCCCCAAAGTCAAGATACCCTTATAAGTACCCTGTTACCTATCCCATTCCTAATAAGCTTTTGTCCCTTTCACATTCTATTTTCATCATTTTCCTGTTCATAGTATCACATCACCCTTAACTAGAGATGAGATCCCAATCCGACACGGAACCCCTCGGTTCCAAAATCTGAAAGATCCATCCGAATCCGGACCGATCCTCTGGATTTCGGGACTTCGGAACAAATTTTCAAAGAATTTCGTTCCGTTTTTGGAACATTCAAAGATATTCTCGAAAATTATCGAAAATATCTTTGAACGTTCCGAAAATGGAACAAAACTATGTGAAATGTTCTATAGCCTATCCTATAAAATAAACAGGCCTATGTAACAAAAGGTCTTATTGTTAAAAATGGTGCTTATTTTGCCCCAACCAATCAGATGTTAGCTGCCATTCAAAAGCTAAAATTGTTTGGGGCAAAATTAGCACCATTTTAACGATAAGCAGGCTCAATTACCCAGAGTAAATGACCCGAACGCAATCCAATATCGCGTTTGCGACTGTGGGTAAATCCTCAAAAGGGATTCCTGAAAAAATCCTCAAAGGCGGGAATTTAACGCCAGCACCAAAGCTACGGTATATTGAATCTCAAGTGTTGGATGCGCAGGTTTCTTTTGCGTAACCTGTGCATCCGGCGCTAACTAGCGAACCAGTTAATGCAATAAAGTTGCCCAGCGCCTCTGGATAAATCGGGCAAAAAAACCTTTGTTATATATAAAAGCCCACTCTGTTTTGCGACACTCAGACCACACCCACAATATCACCACAGCCATCATGGTTTTGGTGTTGCCCTAGAACTTTAAGATCGTAGCAGTGCCTCTGCTTGTACAATGAGATTCATGTGTCAGAACAGAAGAAACAGTAATTGGACCCAATGCTGCCATCTGGTGTTTAGTTGGATGCACTGCCTTGTGCTGTGGGGATAGTTGCAAACATACATCAATCAATGGCACAACAATCAGGGCCCACAGTGCCATATGTACAATATAACATCCTTCAAGGGAACACCTTGACATTCCTCTGGATTCCTAGGGCTATTTTAACACTAGCATGTTAAAAATCTCAAACTAGTGTGGCACAATTGTGGTGGCACACTAGTGCACTTCTGGGCATCTGCGCTGCAATGCGTTAATTGGAGCACATGCGACCCGCAATTTTACTTGCATGCTATCCAAATACGCAAAATTGCTTGATCGCAGCGCACACCTGAAACGCTTGTGTGCGTCTCTCTGGAGCGATTGGACACGCTCTAGTGTGGCCTCAGCCTTAGGTTGAGTTAAAGAGGAGGGTATAAAGGTTGGACAAGATGGATGTATGTCTTTATTTAACCTCAATTACTATGTTACTATATATGTGTTGTGTACAACTTGGTAGGGCCTCCATAACAATTATGTGGACCCTTCAAGACACATTACACACACAACCGTCTTTATAAAGCCACGGTCACAGAGCATCACACGGAATGCTATGGTTGATTCTGGGAATCAAATATAAATAAAAAATGGGCAGCGGTTCGCACTGTTGCCTTGCAGGGATGAAGTCCTGAGTTCGATTCCACCCTTGGACACATCTGCAAGGAGTTTGTATGTTCTCCCCGTGCTTGCGTGGGTTTCCTCCGGGCACTCCGGTTTCCCCCACAATCACAAAAACATACTGATAGGTTGTATGTGTAAATGAATGTGATTAGATTGTAAGCTCATCGGGGCAGGGCCTGATGTGAATGTATACATGTAAATGTAAAGTGCCACGGAAGATGTTAGCGCTATATAAATTCATAATAATAGTAATAATAAATATTAAATATAATAGAAATAATAAATAAAATAGTTAATGTCAAATCAAAATGAATTAAATCCTGAACTGCCATAGTTATTACAAATACTTGTGGTATTTTATTGCCGCATGATATTGGGTCATTGCAGTTGTTACTTTATGATGTGAGATATGACTGTGGTGCGGTGGGATCCTGTCCTAAAGCTAAGAACACACATTGGATACATCTAATGATCCCCATACAGACACTGATAATTAAGAAGAGTTACTGAAAGACCTTCCAAGACACAGGAGATCATGGCCAACAAATTTCAGGCTGGATAACTACATGATTTTGGCTGGCAGGTGAACTTCCCTGTTTCAGGCAGGGTTGCGCCCATAAGGTTGAAATCCTACTCGGTGCGGCAGTCCAGTCTGATAGAAGTAAATGGGGGTCTGGATCACAGGAGAGTGCCGTCGTTAACTTCGATTTAAAGGGGAGTAGCAACGGACACAATCTACTCCTGACTAGAGATGTAATGTGGGTTCGAATCGAATCTGAGGATTTCAAAGTCCCGACGAAACTTTCGGAACTCTCGGATTTCACGGAACCCGGATTTTTAGAATTTTCAATTTAAATTGAAAATCGAAAGTAGATGATTATTGAAAATCAAAGAACCCTCAAATTCGCTCAATTTCGGTAACTCACGAAAATAGAATGCGGAAGCTGGAAAACAGCCCGATCGGGAGGAAAGATCGTTATAAAATAAGTGTTGGTTCTGTTTACGGGTTCCCCAGACCATTCCCCAGGTCTCTGTGTCAGTAACCTACCATTACTATGTGTCCCTCAAAATGGACAGAAACTTTTGAATTTTTTCCCATAGATTTCTATGGGTCCGTTTTCGAATTTCCGGAAAATTCGAAAATTCAAAAACGGAACGAAACTCAACAGTATCGAACATCTCTACTCCTGACACTGCTCCCCCTAGTGGCGCTCCTGGTTTCAGACCACAAAAAATAAAAACATTTTTTACAGAGCTTGCGTTTCCATCTAAACTGGAAAAATATATTTTTTGAATTGTCCATTACTGGAAATTATAATTCATCCCAAACACTGTACCATTTTTTGGTTGATCTGTCCCTTATTTCTTTAGATATCCAGACTGAATGACAATCGAGTAACTGCCTTTTTATTATCAAAAACTCTTCTGCTGTGTGTTGCTGTAACTGGAATGGTGACAGATGGTATGTATGCCTGATAAAGGAGGTGTTGGTTAAGAGTGGGAGGGGCAATGCTTGTAAACCCATCCCATTGTACCGTGGCCATACTTTTACGATAACCCACGGTATTGGAGGTTTTCGTTACTAAGGGTAATTTTGGTTTGCTCCTTTTAGGAGCGGGGGTGAGGCCGTGGGGACGGGGGAGAGGAACGGGCCAGAGAAAGGGAGAGGAAGGGGGATGGAGGATAGATGTTCGGGATGAGAACAAAATTATTATATATAATTTAAGATTTTATTCAAGATAAGTTTTATTAAAATAATTATATATATAATCTAAAATATAAGTTTTTACGATATATAGAGTCTTACTAGATTATTTCTATTCGATAGTAGACTTATTTTCTATAACTATACTAAGCTATTCTGTACTATACTATTGTTGTTATAATAACATTTACAATACTGGTTAGGCTTTTTTGACACATAATAATATACCTGATAATCCTAATAATTTATGAACTGTTGCTCTCTGGTTCTATATTCTACGTATTTTAGCTTGTGCTCTATTTATACTTTTATCTTTGTGTTTTTTTTAGCTAACATCAACCAACAAAGGAAGGTTAATTATTTAAATCAACCTCGGAGGACATACAGATCCTATGGTTAGGTTTTATAAATAAATCATATGCAGACATCACTTTCTAGTAATTAAAATATATATAGTTCCTATAATAATATTATATTACATTTATTTTTAGCCGCTCTTAAAGAGGATCATAACAAAATGTGTCCAGAGTAGGTGAGGGAGGGTAATTCTATACTCTTCTATACTATACTATTCTACTCTATACTATACTATTCTAAACTATACTATACTCTTCTATACTATACTATACTACACTGTACTATTATATAGTATTCTATACTATACTATACTATCCTATCCTATACTATACTATACTATTCTATTCTATTCTAAACAATTCTATACTATACCATTCTTTACTATACTAAGCGATACTATACCATTCTATAATATTAATAACTATTCAAACTATACTAAACTATTCTATAGTATACTATACTATTCTGTACTATACTATTTTATACTATGCTATATTATTCTATACTATACTAAGCTATTCTATACTGTACTATTCTATTCTATAGTATACCGTATATACTCGAGTATAAGTCGAGGTTTTCAGGCTTTGATGGATTCCTCCATCAAGTGAGTGATGTTGGGGGCCCGGACTCTCCTTCAACTGTGACAGGAAGTCTGCATAAAAAAACTGTGTTGTACTGTTGTGGAAGGGTGGGTACTGTAGTGGCAGGGAAATAGGGTTTTATTCCTGGGGGTGGGGGGGAGAGTAAGGGAGTCATTTGGGTCAGGGACAGGATAGGTAATGTAAGGCTGCATAAAAAGAACTGTACTGTACTGTAATGGAAGGGTCATATTTTCTACCCTCGACTTATATTCGAGTCAACCAGTTTTTACTAATTTTTGAGGTAAAAATAGGTACCTCGACTTATACTCGAGTATATACGGTACTATACTATTCTATACTATACTAAGCTATTCTGTACTATACTATTGTTTTTATAGTAACATTTAGAATACTGGTTAGGCTTTTTGACACGTAATATTATACCTGATAATCCTAATAATTGATAATCCTAATGAACTGTTGCTCTCTGGTTCTATATTCTACGTATTTTAGCTTGTGCTGTAAATGTCAATCTATTTATACTTTTGTCTTTGTGGGGTTTTTTTTATAGCTAATATCAACCAACAAAGGAAGGTTAATTATTTCAATCGACCTCGGAGGCCATATAGATCCTATGTTAAGTGTTTTATAAATAAATCATATGCAGACATCACTTTCTAGTAAATAAAATATATGTAGTTCCTATAATAATATTATATTACATTTCTTTTTAGCCGCTCTTAAAGAGGATCATAACAAAATGCATCCAGAGTGGGTGGCGGAGGGCAAGTTACATAATTACAAAGTTACATATGCTTGTAAAGGCTCTCATTCATCTATGGTAGGGGTGGGCAATTCAATTTTACAAGGGGCCGCATGACAAACTTTGACTGTCGTGAAGGGCCAGACCAATAAGTTCAACTCAGTTCTTAATATAGAGATCACAAAACTGAGTTTTATAAAAAGATTAAATTAATATCCCTATTTCATAATTTTTTCTTAATTATTAGTTGCAATTTTTTAATAGAAGGCGTGTAGTATTTTAGATCTATTCCATCAAATTCAATTACTGGTAATCAGGTCATTTTTTTTAACTTATTAGAAATAAATCAGTTATCAGGCCTGAGACAATCAATTAATTATTTAGATTTTTTGGGTACAGGTCTAGTATTGAAGGGCCAGTCAGGAGCAGCCAAAGGTCATGGTATATCTGTGGTATTTAGTTAGATCAACTGGACTTGAAGTTTAGTTTTTGAAGACATTTCGCTTGTCGTCTGGCTGGCTTACGCAATCGTGGCTTCTCTAGTGTTAACAGCCCTAACTAATCTGTCTGCATAGTCAAGCCTCTCCATTCTCCTTATTAATTTAGTTGCCCTTCTCTTAACCATTCCTTCCATTTCCAGGTTGTCCCTTTTGTATATGGAATTCCAAAATTGCACTGCATATTCCAAATGAGGCCTTACCAGTGCCTTGTAAAAAGAGACATTTTTAAGTCTTTCTTTATTCTTCCCAAGTGTAGTTACTGTATAATAAAATTTCTAATATTAATTTGGCTTTTTTTTGACACCTATCGTTATAACTAACAATATAGCATAGTATAGTATAGTATTTGAGGTTGAATAAAGACATACGTCCATCCAGTCCAACCCATCTAGCAATATCCTCATTTCCTGCCTAACTGTTGATCCAGAGGAAGGCAAAAACCCCCCACCAAATTTATGAAGGGGGGGAAAAAAACAATGAAGCTGCCTAGTGACAGTCCCTAAAGGCTTACACACATGTGTGATTGCAGGTCCGACCCTTGACGCACAATGTGTAATGAACATCTGTTTAAGCAAACAATTGTTTAATGTGTGGGTGCGCAGTCAGCCAAAATGTCCATTCGCTCAGGCCTCGTTGATGATCTTTCCCGGCAAATAATCAACAACGCCCAACCGAACAGCCGATGGCTATTTTAACCAACAATCTTTTAATGTATGGATGCACTGTGGGCCAAAACAGGCATTTGCTCAGGCCTTGTGGATGAAGCAACACGGCAAATCATCAACATGCAGATTTCATCTTAAAGTCTGCAGAAGATAGGAGAAACAAGGGGCCATTTACACCAACCCGTGGTACTAACTACGATTGATCGGCCATACAATACCATGTGGTCGTAGACTACCGCAATGGTATTGTATAGGCTAGCGAACAATTTTGATCATGATCAGAAATGTACGATCACTGTGGTAATTTTACTATAACGATTAACATTGTTAAAGGTACGGTATCACAAAATAACAAAACTGCTCCTTTATAAATATGGCCACGTTGAGGAACTTTGATTGATTTTTCCGAGCAGATTTCCGATCATGTGGTTGTCAGTATGGATTTATGAGAAATAGATATTGTCAGACTAACTTGCTTGTCAGATTCAAAATGTTTAATAGAAAACTTTTATTTTAAATTAAACAACATACAACCTAACCACACAACTAACAATACACTGCTGAATGCTGCTTTCTTTGGTCTGCTTCAAATCAAGTCCACCACCTGCGCTTGCGGTCTTTCAGATAGCAGTGCGTGCTTGTATCGTGCGTCCATCATTACGTAACATCTAAAGTAAGGCTTACTTGTGTGGGGTTGTTCTGTGGGGTGGGTGCTTGGTACATACATTTCATCTGCAGGACCGAACTGGGGAGGCTGTGGCACATGATGCACAAATTTGACCTACAGGTCTGGGACCTAAGACTCAGGCTGGTGCCCCACTGGTATTGCAGCCCGTGCTATCGCACGGTCGCCCATATCAATGGCCGGCCCGGGTTCCAGTGTCGGACAGGACTGTTGGTGCCCACACTCCTTACATATCTATCTTACTCCTACTGACTCCTATTGATTATTAAAATGCATTTCTTAGGCCAGGACACACTGCTCCGTTTTTTTCACACGCTTGCTTGAAATCCGTTCGCTTGTGAGAGTCGCAGAGAAGTGCATGTCAATGTGGGTGGCCATGCGATCACCATTTTTTTGCAGATTGCAGCGCTTGATTGTGAACATAGCGCAGATCGCAACACAGCGGACCGTCACGTGCCTCACTTTGACTCTGTTTACATTGTAGCCGTTTCCTCTGTTTCCTTGAATGAATGGGCTGTGGGCCCACCAGCGGATCCCCTGTAACCCAGTCCCACACTGCTAGGATCTCACCCCTGGCAGCGCAGCGTTAGTCTGGATTCTACCCCTAGCTGTCCAGTGACTCTTCTCTCTGGTCCTGCCCCTCCCCACGGCCGGTGAATCATGGGGATGCACTGCCTATGGGAGGGCATGGCTCAGGAAGAGTATGTCCTCCCATTGATTGGCCCGCCTCCCTAGAGAAGGAGGAGGGGCCGGACCAGGTAAAAGAGGTGCTCTGAATCTAGGAGGTAAGTATACAAACTACTACTGTACTTAGTGAGTGAGGATTTACCCTGGGTACAGCTAAAGGGAGGGTTTAGGCTTTATTTCCCTTAAAGCTCCCCAAATCTTAAAAAAGAAAATTGTACCCAGAGTTGATCCAGAGGAAGGCAAAAAACCCATTTAAAGCACAAAACCAACTGGTTTCAGAACAGGGGAAAAATCCTTCCTGACTGAATGTGACAGTCGGATTAATCCCCGGATCAACTTGGTACTTTACACTATGTACATTAACCCTTGTCAACTACCAACCCGTCCAGTATGTTACACCCATTAACTCCCATCCCTCGTTTCCAAATATCTCAGAGTTGATCCAGAGGTTGGAAAAATCGCCCAATGTGATGCCAAGAAATAAATATGTCATGACTGATTTCATGACTGTAAAGCCCTGTACACACACTGGACGGACAATCCCGGCCCCTGGCGAACAAGAGGGCGGTATATCCCTTGTGTCACGTGGGAATATTGGCCAAAAGGCCGCAATTCGCCCTGTTGTTTGTCAGTGATGTCGTCGAGCGAGTGTACGGACCCTAAGTGGCAATCGGACTAACCTCTGGAGTCAACTTGGAACTTTACATCTATCATAATAAAATGGACGTAGTGGATAGTTGTCAAGGTTTAACAAGGGGTTTAAAATATCCCAATCCCACCCCTAACCATACGCTACATTGTAACCCAAATAGTATAATGAAAGATCGAAATCAACATTACCGTACCAATAACGCAATACATGCGATACAAACCATTAACAGCCAGAACAACAGATTTCTGCAGATGGTTAAGAGGGAAGAGACAATGGACAGTGTTAGGCAGTGATAAGGATAATAATTTGTGTCTGTGGTAGTAGAAGGGAGAGAGAACAGGAGACAGTAGAGATATGGGGGTATAATAGAACAGACTGGTGTATTAATAACAGAGGAAAGGGAAGCTGTAGATCCCATTGTAAACCCAAAAGGGAGCTGCCATACCACTTTCTTTCAGAACATTAGTACAAAATGCCAAACTAATGAGAATACTTACAGGCTGTTTTCCTTTGGTTCTGGTCTTCTGCACATCTACAACTAAAGAGAAAATTGGTTTTAATTACAGTGAAGACTTGAGATTGTTTACATGGGGGGGACAGAGGAATTATGGGATTGGGGTGTCTATGATATGTTCCTATATCCAGGAGAATCAAACCAAGAGTTTAGTCAGTGCTGGATGACAGTTGGGATGTACCAATATTATCAGAGGGGAAGGTGGGGGGTAGAGACATTTACCTGGGTTACAGGAGGGATGGGATCAGGAGCCTGAGTCACATCTCTTTCCTTCTTACTCTTTTTCTCTTCTATAAGGACAGAAAAAAATATGGGGGTTAACAGAATATTATCATAATTTTGGAAAAGTGCCTAAAATAAAATTAATTAGTTAATGGCCAAAGTGGAAATTAAATTTACCCGAACAGGAATTTCCAGGGCTTCCCATTTGTACCCCTTTATTTAGCGGTGTGGCTTCTTGTATGCATTCTCACTCTTTCTGCTCGCCTGCATTGTTCACTGCACTGCACAAGTTTGCAAAATAAAATGATTTCTGAGGCATTAGCAGCTTCTTATGTACCCTGTGGGTGAGTCATCATGACATCACAACTGCATGCAGGGTCACATGACACAAGACACATGTTCACGACAATGTGATCCTGCATACACTTGTGATGTCATCAAACTTTAGTAAACAGTAGTTTTGTACTCTGAAGCAGGAAAGGAAATATTAGATGGCTAAAAAACGTTAGAATGCAAATATTTCACAGACTCTCACCACTATTTGGATTGTTTAGATGTATTATTAGACGCAGATCCAATTGCAACTAAAGAAACCATTTTGCCTTTATGAAAATAACCCATTTCTTCTTTGAAACCTAAGAAATTATTACATATTATTATAAATAATGTTGCTTGAAAGAGCCAAGTTCCTCCACTTCTTAGTTCTTCTTCCCTTTGATTCTTCCTATTTTGGGGCTGTATTTCCTGCCAGTTTGCGAGCTAGAGACACGAAATTGGTACAGACGTGCGGGACACACAGAAGTATTGTGCTGTCTTCTAAATAATCCGTGAAAGGTGTCAGATTATCAGAGATTACAGATTTTTTTGCATAGAGATTTAAGCTTGTACACACATTTCCTTCCAGAAACGGGAGTGTTTAAATTAAAAGATAGGAAAAACTGAGCAAAAAAATGGACTGTACGGTGTGGTCAAATTTGTTCAGTTTTTCTAGTGTGAATGAAGCCTAACGGACATTTGTCGTAGCCTCAATGCCCCCTTCTAAGTCATTTATAAACAGATTAAACAAAAGTGGCCCCAGTACAGAACCCTGAGGGCACTCCGCTTAGAACTTTAGCCCACATAGATGTAGCTCAGTTGACCAAATTACTCTTGTACATGGTCCAACAACCAATTCTCTATCCATGTATAAATGTTTTGTTCTAGGCAACAGAACCTGATTATACATTAGTATTGTGTGACAGTATAAAAAGCTTTAGCAAAATCCAGTACAGTAAACCTCATCCACACTGAGTCTAAAGTCTCACCTCTTTATAAAAAAAATAAGCCAGTTAGTCTGACAATATCTATTTCTCATAAATCCATACTGACAACCACATGATCGGAAATCGCTCGGAAAAATCAATCAAAGTTCCTGAACGTGGCCATATTTATAAAGGAGCAGTGTTGTTATTTTGTGATACCTACCTTTAACAATGTTAATCGTTATAGTAAAATTACCACAGTGATCGTACATTTCGATCATGATCAAAAATGTTCGCTAGCCTATACAATACCATTGCGGTAGTCTACGACCACATGGCATTGTATGGCCGATCATCATAGTTAGTACCACGGGTTGGTGTAAATGGCCCTGTTTCTACTATCTTCTGCAGACTTTAAGATGAAATCTGCATGTTGTGATTTGCCGTGTTGCTTCATCCACAAGGCCTGAGCAAAAGCCTGTTTTGGCCCACAGTGCATCCATACATTAAATGATTGTTGGTAAAAAAAGCCATGGCTGTTCGGTTGGGCGTTGTTGATTATTTGCCGGGAAAGATCATCAACGAGGCCTGCGCGAATGGACATTTTGGCGACTGCGCACCCACACATTAAACAATTGTTTGCTTAAACAGATGTTCATACACATTGTGGTCAAGGGTCAGACCTGCGATCACACATGTATTTAGCCTTGGACTGTCACTAGGCAGCTTCATTGTTTTTTTGCGCCCCATATCATGTTACCCTCCTGTCCAACCCCCTCTGGTCTTCTCCCCACAGTCCTTCCCCCATTCTGATCTGCCCACCTTCTGTTGCCCTCCTGTCCATCTCCTGTCTTTCTCCCCTCTGGGACTAACCCCCTCTAGTCCTGCCTCCCTCCTGTCCTGTCCCCCTCCTTCCTACTCCTGTCTGGTCCTGCCCCCCTCTGGTCCGGTCCCTCTCCGATTCTGCCCTCCTCCAGTCTGCCACATGGTGGGCTGCCCTCTCTCTATTCCTGCCCCTCCTGTAGCTGCTCCCTCGGGTCTACCCCTCCAGTTCTGCCTCCTTTCTGTCCTGACCCCCTCCTGTCTGCTCTCCTCTGGTCCTTTCCCCCCTCTAGTCCTGTCCCTCCTGGCCCTGCCACTCCAGTCTTGCCACCTTCTGGGCCTGCGGGGACGGTATTTATGCCAGTGCGACACCCCCTGTTTCACCTTTTAATAGTTTATAGTTCATTAAAGTTTACAATTTTAGCATTATTATTTAGATTGAAATTTCTGTTCTTTCTATTTTCTTAACCCTACTTAACAGTTGATCAAAACACTAGAGAATTTCTTACATGGCCCATTTATATATTTGTATAAAGTGATCATATCCCTGACAAATCACTTCTTCTCCAATGTAAACATTGTATTTCAAGGTGTCCCTTTTGTATATGGGATTCAAAACTGCACCGCATATTCAAATGAGGTCTTACCAGTGCCTTGTAAAGAGGGAGAATCATATTTGTCTCCTGTGAATCTATTTCCCTCTTTATACAAGACATATCTTGTAACTCTAGATGTTGCTACCTGGCATTGTTTGCTATAGCTAAGTCTGTTATTTACCAGAACCCCAAATCTTTTTCCATAGAGATTCACCTGTTAAACCCCAAATGCATCACCCATATCAACATTGCATACTGCCATTCTCCCCATTTTGATAATCTATCTAGGTCTGCTTGCAGCAATTGCACATCATTGAAGTTTCCAAGCTCTGCATAGTTTAGTGTCATCAGCAAACACAGAGACCTTGCTCTAACTTGATCCCCATATTACAATGGAAAATATTACAGAGGGAAGGAGAGAACAAGAAGAAAGTAGACTTAAATGTTTAATAGAAACTTTTTTTTAAATTAAACAACATACAACCTAAAACACAACCACACAATACACTGCTGAATGCTGCTTTCCTTTGGTCTGCTTCAAATCAAGTCCACCACCTGCGTTGCGGTCTTTCAGTATCTGCAGTGCGTGCTGTATCGTGCGTCCATCATTACGTAACATCTAAAGTAAGGCTTACTTGTGTTGGGGCCTTGTCTGTGGGGTTGTGCTGGTACAACATTTCATCTGCAGGACCGTAAACTGGGGGGGCGTGGCACTGATGCACAACTTTGACTACAGGTCTGTGACCTAAGACTCCAGGCTGGTGCCCCACTGGTATTGCAACCCGTGCGATCGCACAGGCGCATATCAATGGCCGGCCCTGGGTTCCAGTGTCGGACAGGACTGTTGGTGCCCACCACTCCTTTACATATCTATCTTCTCCTACTGACTCCTATGATTATTAAAATGCATTTCTTAGGGCCAGGACACACTGCTCCGTTTTTTTCACACGCTTGCTTGAAATCCGTTTGCTTGTGAGAGTGCGCAGAGAAGTGCATGTAATGTGGGTGGCCATGCGATCACATTTTTTTGCAGATGCATGCGCTCTGATTGTGCAACATAGCGCAGATCGCAACACAAGCGGACAGTCACGTGCTCACTTTGACTCTGTTTACATTGTAGCCGTTTCCTCTGTTTTCTTGAATGAATGGGCTGTGGGCCCACCAGGGGATTCCCTGTAAACCAGTCCACACTGTAGGATCTCACCCTGGCAGCACAGCAGTTAGTCTGGATTCTTACCTCCTAGCTGTCGAGTGACTCTCTCTCCGGTCCTGCCCCTCCCACGGCCGGTGAATCATGGGGATGCACTGCCTATGGGAGGGCAAGGCTTAGGAAGAGTATGTCCTCCCATTGATTGGCCAGCCCTCCTAGAGATGGAGGAGGGGCCGGACCAGGTAAAAGAGGTGCTCCTGAATCTAGGAGGTAAGTATACAAACTACCTACTGTACTTAGTGAGTGAGGATTTACCCTGGGTACAGCTAAAGGGAGGGTTTAGGCTTTATTTCCCTTAAAGCTTCCTAAATCTTAAAAAAAGAAAGTTGTACCCAGAGTTGATCAGAGGAAGGCAAAAAAAACATTTAAAGCCAAAACCAACTGGTTTAGAACAGGGGAAAAACCTTCCTGACTGAATGTGACAGTCGGATTAATCCCCGGATCAACTTGGTACTTACATATGGGGCATATTTATAAAGGTTCGTGTAAATGTTCGCGGCCGTTTTCGCGGCCATTAACGCAATGAATCGCGTTTACCGCGATTTATAAAGCCCCGAAAAAACGGCCGCGAAAAGTTAACGAAGCGTTAACCTTCGCGCCGATACTTACCCCCGGTACCGCCGCTTCTATTTATAAAGCGGCGGTACTGGTTTCGCTCGGTAGTATCGGCTGTTTTACTTCGCCACCTTGAAGGTGGCGAAGTCAGCCGATACTAACCTCCCGCGGCGGGGATGGGCAGGCAAACCGCGGCGGGTGGTCGCACCCGCCCCGGGAGACACGCCCACCCCGCCCACACCCCGCGCGGCGGGCACGGCGACCACCGCCGCCGGCCGCACTTCCAGCAGCCCCTCCCAACCCGTTCCCCGTTTGCGGCAATCTCGAACGGGAGGCTAGAAGGGGCTGCCGGGAAGGGGCCGCAGCAGGTGGTCGCGACCACCCGCCGCGCACCCCCTCCCCGGCACCCTCCAAGCCCCCCGCCCCGGCCGCTCCGGGGAGGGGACGGGAGGGAGCCGCTGGGGGGGTGGAGGCTCCCTCCAGCGGGGCCCTGAGAAGGGCCTTTTGGGGCTTAGGGGGTCCCGCAGCTCGAACCGGGACCCCCCTCCCCGGCCCTTACAAGGGCCCTTGCGGCACTGACAAGTGCCTTTGGCGGGGGGTCCCGCAGCTGAAACGGGACCCCCACGTGCGGCTCTTAAAAGAGCCCTTGGGCGACGTCTTTTTCTTCCAGTCCCGGCGACACCAGCTCCGCCGAGGCGCCGACCCCGAGAGGTACCCCTGCGGCCGCCAGGGTACCCCCGGCGGGCGCCGGCGACCTCAACGAGGCCGATGTTGCCGGGTCTTGATCCGAGCGACGTCTTCGGGCTGGTGACACCAACCCCATCAGGTCGCCGATGCCAGGCAGGCTCACTGCGGCCGCCAGTGAGCCCGCTGGCACCGCCGGCCTCAGCGGAGCCGATGTTGCCAGCCGCTTCTTTCTTCTTTCTTCAGTCATCTACTGCGATGGCATCTGAGTTCCGCGGCGGAAAGCTCCTCTTTATATAGGTTTGCAGAAATCCATAATCGTTTCTGATTGGTCAATTTTTAATACTTGCTTTACATTAACCAATCAGATTTCTGGAAAGTTCTGAAACTTGTGGTTAATGTAAAGCAAGTATTAAAAATTGACCAATCAGAAAGGATTATGGATTTCTGCAAACCTATATAAAGAGGAGCTTTCGCCGCGGAACTCAGATGCCATCGCAGTAATGGCTGAAGAAAGAAGAAAGAAGCGGCTGGCAACATCGCTCCGCTGAGGGCGGCGTGCCAGCGGGTCACTGGCGGCCGCAGTGAGCCTGCCTGGCATCGGCGACCTGAGTGGGGTTGGTGTCGCCAGCCGAAGACGTCGCGTCGGATCAAGACACCGGCAACATCGGCCTCGTTGAGGCGCCGGCGCCCGCCGGGGGTACCCCTGGCGGCCGCAGGGGTACCTTCGGGGGTCGGCGGCCTCGGCGGAGGTGCGGTGTCGCCGGGATGGAAGAAAGAAGACGTCGCCCAAGGGCTTTTAAGAGCCGCACTGGGGGTCCGGTCAGCTGCGGGACCCCGCAAAGGCACTTGTCAGTGCCGCAAGGGCCCTTGTAAGGGCCGGGGAGGGGGGTCCCGGTTCGAGCTGCGGGACCCCCTAAGCCCCAAAAGGCCTTTCAGGGCCCCCGTGGAGGGAGCCTCCACCCCCCAGCGGCTCCCTCCCGTCCCCTCCCCGGGAGCGGCCGGGGCGGGGGGCTTGGAGGGGGTGCGGGGGGGGGGGGGCGGCGGTGGTCGCGACCAACTGTGCGGCCCCTTCCCGGCAGCCCCTTCTAGCCTCGTTCGAGATTGCCGCAAACGGGGAACGGGTTGGGAGGGGCTGCGGGAAGTGGCGGCGGCGGCGGGTGGCCGCGAAGGGACATTAAAATCCCTTCCCGACGCCGCTCCTAAGGGGGCGGGGCACACGCCCACACCCCCCCGCGGCGGCAGCGGCGACCACCCGCCGCCGCCGCCGCCCCGCCACACCCCCCGCGGCGGCAGCGGCGGCGGCGGGTGGTCGCCGCTGCCGCCGCGGGGGGGTGTGGGCGTGTGGCCCGCCCCCTTAGGAGCGGCGTCGGGAAGGGATTTAAGTCCCTTCGCGGCGATACATATAGTATCGCCGCGAAGGGGCTTTAAAATTACCGCAGCACATCGCGGCCCGCGATAGGTATCGCGGGAATAGCGCTCGCCGTTATAAATACGGCGGTAGCGCTATTTTCGCGGCCGCGATGTGCGGCGGTAATTTTTTGCGCTAACATCGTTCCTTTATAAATATGCCCCTATGTCTACATTAACCCTTGTCAACTACCAACCCAGTCCAGTATGTTACACCCATTAAATCCCATCCCTCGTTTCCAAATATCTTAGAGTTGATCAAGAGGTTGGAAAATCGCCCCAATGTGATGCCAAAGAATAAAATAGTCATGACTGATTTCATGACTGTAAAGCCCTGTACACACACTGGACGGACATCCCGGCCCCTGGCGAACAAGAGGGCGATAATCCTGTGTCACGTGGGATTATTGGCCAAAATGGCCGCAATTCGCCCTGTTGTTGTCAGTGATGTCTGTTGAGCGAGTGTAGGACCCTAAGTGGCAATCGGACTAACTTCTGGATCAACATGGAACTTTACACTCAGTAAACAACTGGACGTAGTGGATAGTTGTCAAGGTTTAACAAGGTTTTAAAATTCCCAATCCCACCCCTAACCATACGCTACATTGTAACCCAAATAGTATAATGAAAAAGATCGAAATCATACCTTACCGTACCATATAACGCAATACATGCGATACAAACTAACAGCCAAAACAACAGATTTCTGCAGATGGTCAAGAGGGAAGAGACAATGGACAGTGTTAGGCAGTAATAAGGATAATAATTCTGGTCTGTGTTAGTAGAAGGGAGAGAGAGAGAACAGGGAGACAGTAGAGAATATGGGGGTATAATAGAACAGATGTGTTGTATTAATAACAGAGGAAAGGGAAGCTGTAGATCCCATTGTAAACCCACAAGGGAGCTGCCATACCATTTCTTTCAGACACATTAGTACAAAATGCAACACAATGAGAATACTTACAGGCTGTTCTCCTCTGGTCCTGGTCTCCTGCACATCTACAATAAAGAGAAAATTGGTTTTAATTACAGTGGAGACTGAGATTGTCATATATGGGGGGGACCGAGGAATTATGGGATTGGGGGTGTCTATGATCTGTTCCTATATCCAGTAGAATCAAACCATAGAGTTTAGTCAGTCTGGGTGACAGTTGGGATGTACCAATATTATCAGAGGGGAAGGTGGGTGGTAGAGACATTTACTGGTGTTACAGGAGGGATGTGATCAGGAGCCTGAGTCACATCTCTTTCTTCTTTACTCTTTTTCTCTTCTATAAGGACAGAAAAAAAAATATGGGGGTAACAGAATATTATCATTAATTTGGAAAATGTCCTAAAATAAAATTAATTAGTTATGGCAAAGTGGAAATTAAATTACCCTAACAGGAAGTTCCAGGGCTTCCCATTGTACCCCTTATTTTAGCCGTGTGGCTTCTTGTATGCATTCTCACTCTTTCACTGCTCTCCTGCATTGTTCACCTGCACTGCACAAGTTTGCAAATAAAATGATTTTTGAGGCATACAGCAGCTTCTATATACCTGGGGGTGAGTCATCATGACATCACAACTGCATGCAGGGTCACATGACACAAGATCACATGTCACGACATGTGATCCTGCATACACTTGTGATGTCATCGAAACTTTAGAAACAGTAGTTTTGTACTTTGAAGCAGGAAAGGAATATTAGATGGCTAAAAAAGTTTGAATGCAAAAAATTTCACAGACTCTCTGACCACTATTGGATTGTTAGATGTATTATTAGACGCAGATCCAATTGCAATCTAAAGAAGAAACCATTTGCTTCTTTATGAAAATAATCCATTTCTTCTTTGAAACCTAAGAAATTAGTTACATTACTAATTATAAAAAATGTTGCTTGAAAGAGCCAAGTTCCTCCACTTTCTAGTCTTCTTCCCTTTGATTCTTCCTATTTTGGGGCTGTATTTCCTGCCAGTTTGCGAGCTAGAGACACGAAATTTGGTACAGACGTGCGGGACACACAGAAGTATTGTGCTGTCATCTAAATAATCGATGAAAGCGTGTCTGATTTATCAGAGAATTTACAGATTTTTTTGCATAGAGATTTAAGCTTTGTACACACGATTTCCTTCCAGAAACGGGAGTGTTTTAAATTAAAAAGATAGGAAAAACTGAGCAAAAAAATGGACTGTACGTTGGTGTGGACAATTTGTTCGGTTTTTCTAGTGTGAACGGACATTTGTCGTAGCCTCAATGCCCCCTTCTAAGTCATTTATAAAACAGATAAACAGAAGTGGCCCCAGTACAGAACCCTGAGGCACTCCGCTTAGAACTTTAGCCCACATAGATGTAGCTCAGTTGACCAATATACTCTTTGTAGATGGCCCAACAACCAATTCTCTATCCATGTTAAATGTTTGTTCTAGGCCAACAGACCTGAGTTTATACATTAGTATCTGTGTGGCACAGTAAAAAGCTTTAGCAAAATCCAAGTACAGTAAACCTCATCCACACTGAGTCTAAAGTCTCACCTCTTTATAAAAAAAACAGCAAGTTAGTCTGACAATATCTATTTTCATAAATCCATATGACAACCACATGATCGGAAATCTGCTCGGAAAAAACAACCAAAGTTCCCAACGTGGCCATATTTTTAAAGGAGCAGTTTTGTTATTTTGTGATACCGTACCTTTAACAATGTTAATCGTTATAGTAAAATACACACAGTGATCGTACATTTCTGATCATGATCAAAATTGTTCGCTAGCCTATACAATACCATTGCGGTAGTCTACGACCACATGGTATGTATGGGCGATCAATCGTAGTTAGTACCACGGGTTGGTGTAAATGGCCCCTTGTTTCTACTATCTTCTTGCAGACTTTAAGATGAAATCTGCATGTTGATGATTGCCTTGTTGCTTTCATCCAAAAGGCCTGAGCAAATGCCTGTTTTGGCCCACAGGGCATCCCTACATTAAAAGATTGTTGGTTAAAATAGCCATCGGCTGTTCGGTTGGGCGTTGTTGATTATTTGCCGGGAAAGATCATCAACGAGGCCTGAGCGAATGACATTTTGGCTGACTGCGCACCCACACATTAAACAATTGTTTGTTAAAACGATGTTCATTACACATTGTGCGTCAAGGGTCAGACCTGCAATCACACATGTGTGTAAGCCTTTAGGGACTGTCACTAGGCAGCTTCATTGTTTTTTTTCCCCCTTCATAAATTTGGTGGGGGGTTTTTGCCTTCCTCTGGATAACAGTTAGGCGAGGAAATGAGGATATTGCTAGATGGGTTGGAACTGGATGGACGTATGTCTTTATTCAACCTCAAATAATTATACTATAATGCTATATTGTTATTTATAACGATAGGTGTCAAAAAAAAGCCAAATTAATATAGAAATTATTATACAGTAACTACACTTGGGAAGAATAAAGAAAGACTTAAAAATGTCTCTTTTTACAAGGCACTGGTAAGGCCTATTTGGAAATGCAGTGCAATTTGGAATTCCATATACAAAAGGGACAACCTGGAAATGGAAGGAATGGTTAAGAGAGGGCAACTAAATTAATAAGGAGAATGGAGAGGCTTGACTATGCAGACAGATTAGTTAGGGCTGTTAAAACTAGAGAAGCCACGATTGCGTAAGCCAGCCAGACGACAAGCGAAATGTCTTCAAAAACTAAAACTTCAAGGCCAGTTGATCTAACTAAATACCACCAGATATACCATGACCTTTGGTGCTCCTGACGGCCCTTCAATACTAGACCTGTACCCAAAAAATCTAAAATTAATTGATTGTCTCAGGCCTGAAACTGATTTATTCTAATAAGTTAAAAAAAATGACCTGATACCAGTAATGAATTTGATGGAATAGATTAAAATACTACACGCCTTCTATTAAAAAATTGCAAACTAATAATTAAGAAAAAATTATGAAATAGGGATATTAATTAATTTTTATAAAACTCAGTTTTGCGATCTCTATATTAAGAACTGAGTTGAACTTATTGGTTGGCCTTCACGACAGTCAAAGTTTGTCATGGGCCCCTTGTGAAATTGAATTGCCCACCCCTACCATAGATGAATGAGAGCCTTTACAAGCATATGAACTTTGTAATATGTAACTTGCCCTCCGCCACCCACTTTGATGCATTTTGTTATGATCCTCTTTAAGAGCGGCTAAAAAGAAATGTAATATAATATATTTAGGAACTATATATATTTATTTACTAGAAAGGGAGTTGCATATGATTTATTATTAAACACTTAAAATAGGATCATATAGGCCTCGAGGGCGATTGAAATAATTAACCTTCCTTTGTTGGTTGATGTTAGCTATAAAAAAAACCCCACAAAGACAAAGGTATAAATAGATTGACATTTACAGCAAAGCAAAATACGTGAGAATATAGAACACGAGAGCAACAGTTCATTAGGATATCTTCATTAGGATTATCAGGTATAATATTACGTGGCAAAAAGCCTAACCAGTATTGTAAATGTTACTATAAAAACAATAGCATAGTACAGAATAGCTTGTATAGTATAGAATAGTATAGTACGTTATACTCGAGTATAAGTCGAGGTACCTATTTTACCTCAACAAAAATTAGTAAAAACGGTTGACTCGAATATAAGTCGAGGGTAGAAAATATGACCCTTCCATTACAGTACAGTACAGTTCTTTTATGCAGCCTTACATTACCTCCTGTCCCTGACCCAAATGACTCCCTTACTCTCCCCCCCACCCCCAGGAATAAAACCCTATTTCCCTGCCACTACAGTACCACCCTTCCACAACAGCAAACACAGTTTTTTTATGCAGACTTCCTGTCACAGTTGAAGGAGAGTCGGGCCCCCAACATCACTCACTGATGGAGGAATCGGCTGCCGATGCCTGTGATGGAGGATCCGGCTGCGCCAGCACTGATGGTCGCCTCCACTGACGTCAGTACCAGCGCGTTCTCATTTTCCAGTGCCGAGTAGTAGTGACGTCAGTGGATGCGACCATCGGTGAATGCGGCAGCGGATTCCTCCATCAAGTGAGTGACTGACCGAGTATAAGTCGGGTTCAGTTTTCAGGCTGTTTTTAAAGCCTGAAAACCTCGACTTATACTGAGTATATATGGTATACTAAGAATAGAATAGTACAGTATAGAATAGCTAGTAGTATAGTAAGAATAATATAGCATGTATAAAATAGTATAGTACAGAATAGTATAGTATACTATAGAATAGTTTAGTATAGTTTGAATAGTTATTAAATTATAGAATGGTTATAGATCGCTTAGTATAGTAAAGAATGGTATAGTATAGAATTGTTAGAATAGAATAGAATAGTATAGTATAGTATAGGATAGGATAGTATAGTATAGTATAGAATACTATATTATAGTACAGTGTAGTTAGTATAGTATAGAATAGATAGTATAGTTTAGAATGTATAGTATAGAGTAGAATAGTATAGTATAGAAGAGTATATGAATTACCTCCCCCACCTACTCTGGACACATTGTTATGATCCTCTTTAAGAGCGGCTAAAAATAAATGTAAATTATTATTATAAGGAACTATATATATTTTAATTACTAGAAAGTGATGTTCTGCATATGATTTTTATAAAACCTAACCATAGGATCGTATGTCCCCGAGGTTGATTTAAATAATAACCCTTTGTTGGTTGATGTTAGCTAAAAAAACACAAAGATAAAAGTATAAATAGAGCACAGCTAAAATACGTAGAATATAGAACCAGAGAGCAACAGTTCATAAATTATTAGGATTATCAGGTATATTATTATGTGTCAAAAAAGCCTAACCAGTATTGTAAATGTTATTATAACAACAATAGTATAGTACAGAATAGCTTAGTATAGTATAGAATAGTATAGTATACTATAGAATAGAATAATATAGTATAGAATAGTATAGTATAGTAAAAATCCTTTATATCTTAGATTATATATATAATTATTATATAATAAAACTTAAATCTTGAATAAAAATCTTTAAATTAATATAATAATTTAATAATATATAATAAATAATATAATAATAATACATTTCCCTGGCAAGTTAATAAATAAAAGTCCGAGGAATAAAAAAAGATACTAAAAGGAGCAAAAAATTACCCTTAACGAAAACCTCCAATACCGTGGGTTATCGTAAAAGTATGCCACGGTACAATGGGATGGGTTACAAGCATTGCCCCTCCACTCTTAACCAACACCTCCTTTATCAGGCATAATACCATCTGTCACCATTCCAGTTACAGCAAAACCACAGCGGAAGAGTTTTTGATAATAAAAAGGCAGTTACTCGATTGTTATTCAGTCTGGATATCTAAAGAAATAAGGGACAGATAACCAAAAATGGTACAGTGTTTGGGATGAATTATAATTTCCAGTAATGGAAATTCAAAAAATAATTTTCCATTTAGATGGAAACGCAAGCTCTGTAAAAAATGTTTTTATTTTTTGTGGTCTGAAACCAGGAGCGCCACTAGGGGGAGCAGTGTCAGGAGTAGAGATGATCGATACTGTGAGTTTGTTTCGTTTTTGAATTTTTGAATTTCCGGAAATTCGAAAACGGACCCATAGAATCTATGGGAAAAAATTCAAAAGTTTCTGTCATTTTGAGGGACACATAGTAATGGTAGGTTAATGACACAGAACCTGGGGAATGGTCTGGGGAACCCGTAAACAGAAACCAACACTTATTTTATAACGATCTTTCCTCCCGATCGGGCTGTTTTCCAGCTTCCGCATTCTATTTTCGTGAGTTACCGAAATTGAGCGAATTTGAGGGTTCTTTGATTTTCGATAACATCTACTTTCGATTTTCAATTTAAATTGAAAATTCAAAAATCCGGGTTCCTGTGAAATCCGAGAGTTCCGAAAGTTTCGTCGGGACTTTGAAATCCTCAGAATCGATTCGAACCCACATTACATCTCTAGTCAGGAGTAGATTGTGTCCGTTGCTACTCCCCTTTAAATCGAAGTTAACGACGGCACTCTCCTGTGATCCAGACCCCCATTTACTTCTATCAGACTGGAATGCCGCACCGAGTAGGATTTCAACCTTATGGGCGCAGCCTGCCTGAAACAGGGAAGTTCACCTGCCAGCCAAAATCATGTAGTTATCCAGCCTGAAATTTGTTGGCCATGATCTCCTGTGTCTTGGAAGGTCTTTCAGTAACTCTTCTTAATTATCAGTGTCTGTATGGGATCATAGATGTATCCAATGTGTGTTCTAGCTTTAGGACAGGATCCCACGCACCACAGTCATATTCACATCATAAAGTAACAACTGCAATGACCCAATATCATGCGGCAATAAAATACCACAAGGTATTTGTTAAAACTATGGCAGTTCAGGATTTAATTCCTTTGATTTGACATTAACTATTTTATTTATTATTTCTATAATTTAATATTATTATTACTTATTATGAATTTATATAGCGCTAACATCTCCGTGGCACTTTACATTTACATGTATACATTCACATTAGGGCCTGCCCCGATGAGTTACAATCTAAGCACATTCATTTACACATCAAACCTATCAGTAGTTTTTGTGATTGTGGGGGAAACCGGAGTGCCCGGGGGAAACCCACGCAAGCACGGGGGAACATACAAACTCCTTGCAGATTGTCCAAGGGTGGAATCGAACTCAGGACTTCATCCCTGCAAGGCAACAGTGCGAACCGCTGCCCATTTTATATTTATATTTGATTCCCAGAATCAACCATAGCATTCCGTGTGATGCTCTGTGACGTGGGCTTTATAAAGACGGTTGTGTGTGTAATGTGTCTTGAAGGGTCCACATAATGTTATGGAGGCCTACCAAGTTGTACACAAAACACTATATAGTAAAATAGTAATTGAGGTTAAATAAAGACATACATCCATCTTGTCCAAATTATACCACTCCGCTTTAATCAACCTAAGGCTGAGGCCACAAATAGAGCGTGTCCAATCACTCCAGAGAGACGCACACAAGCGTTTCAGGTGTGCGCTGCGATCAAGCAAAAAGATTGTTGTGCCATTGATTGATGTAGTTTTGCCACTATCCCCACAGCACAAGGCAGTGCACCAACTAAACACCAGATGGCAGATGGGTCCAATTACGTTTCTTTGTTCTGACACAGAGTCTGAACTTTCTTCTTGTTCTTCTCCTTCCCTCTGTAATATTTTCCATTGTAATATGGGGATCAGAGTTGAGAGCAAGGTCTCTGTGTTTGCTGATGACACTAAACTATGCAGAGCTTTGGAAACTTCAAATGATGTGCAATTGCTGCAAGCAGACCTAGATAGATTATCAAAATGGGAGAATGGCAGATGAGATTCAATGTTGATAAATGGGTGATGCATTTGGGGTTTAACAGGTGAATCTCTAATGGAAAAAGATTTGGGGTTCTGGTAAATAACAGACTTAGCTATAGCAAACAATGCCAGGTAGCAACATCTAGAGTTAGCAAGATATTGTCTTGTATAAAGAGGTGAATAGATTCACAGGAGACAAATATGATTCTCCCTCTTTACAAGGCACTGGTAAGGCCTCATTTGGAATATGCGGTGCAGTTTTGGAATCCCATATACAAAAGGGACATCTTGGAAATACAATGTTTACATTGGAGAAGAAGTGATTGTGCAGGGATATGATCACTTTATACAAATATATAAATGGGCCATGTAAGAAATTCTCTGGTGTTTTGATCAACTGTTAAGTAGGGTTAAGAAGAAATAGAAAGAACAGAAATTTCAATCTAAATAAATAATGCTAAAATTTGTAAACTTTAATGAACTATAAACTATTAACAGGTGAAACAGGGGGTGTCGCACTGGCATAAATACCATCCCCGCAGGCCCAGAAGGTGGCAAGACTGGAGGGTGGCAGGGCCAGGGAGGGACAGGACTAGAGGGGGAAAGGACCAGAGGAGAGCAGGACAGGAGGGGGTCAGGACAGAAAGGAGGCAGAACTGGAGGGGGGTAGACCCAGAGAGGAGCAGCTACAGGAGGGGCAGGAATAGAGAGAGGGCAGGCCCACCATGTGGCAGACTGGAGGAGGGCAGAATCGGAGAGGGACCGGACCAGAGGGGGGCAGGACCAGACAGGAGTAGGAAAGGAGGGGGACAGGACAGGAGGGAGGCAGGACTAGAGGGGGGTAGTCCCAGAGGGGAGAAAGACAGGAGATGGACAGGAGGGGCAGAACAGGAAGGTGGGCAGATCAGAATGGGGGAAGGACTGGTGGGAAGAAAGACCAGAGGGGGTTGGACAGGAGGGTAACATGATATGGGGCGGCAAAAAAACAATGAAGCTGCCTAGTGACAGTCCCTAAAGGCTTACACACATGTGTGATCGCAGGTCTGACCCTTGACGCACAATGTGTAATGAACATCTGTTTAAGCAAACAATTGTTTAATGTGTGGGTGCGCAGTCAGACAAAATGTCCATTCGCTCAGGCCTCGTTGATGATCTTTCCCGGCAAATAATCAACAACGCCCAACCGAACAGCCGATGGCTATTTTAACCAACAATCATTTAATGTATGGATGCACTGTGGGCCAAAACAGGCATTTGCTCAGGCCTTGTGGATGAAGCAACACGGCAAATCATCAACATGCAGATTTCATCTTAAAGTCTGCAGAAGATAGTAGAAACAAGGGGCCATTTACACCAACCCGTGGTACTAACTACGATTGATCGGCCATACAATGCCATGTGGTCGTAGACTACCGCAATGGTATTGTATAGGCTAGCGAACAATTTTGATCATGATCAGAAATGTACGATCACTGTGGTAATTTTACTATAACGATTAACATTGTTAAAGGTACGGTATCACAAAATAACAAAACTGCTCCTTTATAAATATGGCCACGTTGAGGAACTTTGATTGATTTTTCCGAGCAGATTTCCGATCATGTGGTTGTCAGTATGGATTTATGAGAAATAGATATTGTCAGACTAACTTGCTTGTTTTTTTTATAAAGAGGTGAGACTTTAGACTCAGGTGTGGATGAGGTTTACTGTACTTGGATTTTGCTAAAGCTTTTTATACTGTGCCACACAGATGACTAATGTATAAACTCAGGTCTGTTGGCCTAGAACAAAACATTTATACATGGATAGAGAATTGGTTGTTGGGCCATCTACAAAGAGTATATTGGTCAACTGAGCTACATCTATGTGGGCTAAAGTTCTAAGCGGAGTGCCTCAGGGTTCTGTACTGGGGCCACTTCTGTTTAATCTGTTTATAAATGACTTAGAAGGGGGCATTGAGGCTACGACAAATGTCCGTTCACACTAGAAAAACCGAACAAATTTGTCCACACCGTACAGTCCATTTTTTTGCTCAGTTTTTCCTATCTTTTTAATTTAAACACTCCCGTTTCTGGAAGGAAATGCGTGTGTACAAAGCTTAAATCTCTATGCAAAAAAATCTGTAAATTCTCTGATAAATCTGACACGCTTTCACAGATTATTTAGAAGACAGCACAATACTTCTGTGTGTCCCGCACGTCTGTACCAAATTTCGTGTCTCTAGCTCGCAAACTGGCAGGAAATACAGCCCCAAAATAGGAAGAATCAAAGGGAAGAAGAACTAGAAAGTGGAGGAACTTGGCTCAAGCAACATTATTTATAATTAGTAATGTAACTAATTTCTTAGGTTTCAAAGAAGAAATGGGTTATTTTCATAAAGGCAAAAATGGTTTCTTTAGATTGCAATTGGATCTGCGTCTAATAATACATATCTAAACAATCCAAATAGTGGTCAGAGAGTCTGTGAAATATTTTGCATTCTAACGTTTTTAGCCATCTAATATTTCCTTTCCTGCTTCAGAGTACAAAACTACTGTTTACTAAAGTTCGATGACATCACAAGTGTATGCAGGATCACATGTCGTGACATGTGATCTTGTGTCATGTGACCCTGCATGCAGTTGTGATGTCATGATGACTCACCCACAGGGTATATAAGAAGCTGCTAATGCCTCAGAAATCATTTTATTTTGCAAACTTGTGCAGTGCAGGTGAACAATGCAGGCGAGCAGTGAAAGAGTGAGAATGCATACAAGAAGCCACACGGCTAAAATAAAGGGGTACAAATGGGAAGCCCTGGAAATTCCTGTTCGGGTAAATTTAATTTCCACTTTGGCCATTAACTAATTAATTTTATTTTAGGACATTTTCCAAAATTAATGATAATATTCTGTTAACCCCCAATATTTTTTTTCTGTCCTTATAGAAGAGAAAAAGAGTAAAGAAGGAAAGAGATGTGACTCAGGCTCCTGATCCCATCCCTCCTGTAACACCAGGTAAATGTCTCTACCACCCACCTTCCCCTCTGATAATATTGGTACATCCCAACTGTCACCCAGCACTGACTAAACTCTATGGTTTGATTCTACTGGATATAGGAACAGATCATAGACACCCCAATCCCATAATTCCTCTGGTCCCCCCCATATATGACAATCTCAAGTCTCCACTGTAATTAAAACCAATTTTCTCTTTAGTTGTAGATGTGCAGGAGACCAGGACCAGAGGAGAACAGCCTGTAAGTATTCTCATTAGTGTTGGCATTTTGTACTAATGTGTCTGAAAGAAAGTGGTATGGCAGCTCCCTTATGGGTTTACAATGGGATCTACAGCTTCCCTTTCCTCTGTTATTAATACACCAGTCTGTTCTATTATACCCCCATATTCTCTACTGTCTCCCTGTTCTCTCTCCCCTTCTACTAACACAGACACAGAATTATTATCCTTATTACTGCCTAACACTGTCCATTGTCTCTTCCCTCTTAGACCATCTGCAGAAATCTGTTGTTTTGGCTGTTAATGGTTTGTATCGCATGTATTGCGTTATATGGTACGGTAATGTATGATTTCGATCTTTTCATTATACTATTTGGGTTACAATGTAGCGTATGGTTAGGGGTGGGATTGGGATATTTAAAACCTTGTTAAACCTTGACAACTATCCACTACGTCCAGTTGTTACTGATAGATGTAAAGTTCCAAGTTGATCCAGAGGTTAGTCCGATTGCCACTTAGGGTCCGTACACTCGCTCGACAGACATCACTGACGAACAACAGGGCGAATTGCGGCCATTTTGGCCAATATTCCCACGTGACACAAGGGATTATCGCCCTCTTGTTCGCCAGGGGCCGGGATGTCCGTCCAGTGTGTGTACAGGGCTTTACAGTCATGAAATCAGTCATGACATATTTATTTCTTTGGCATCACATTGGGCGATTTTCCAACCTCTGGATCAACTCTGAGATATTTGGAAACGAGGGATGGGAGTTAATGGGTGTAACATACTGGACTGGGTTGGTAGTTGACAAGGGTTAATGTAGACATAGTGTAAAGTACCAAGTTGATCCGGGGATTAATCCGACTGTCACATTCAGTCAGGAAGGATTTTTCCCCTGTTCTGAAACCAGTTGGTTTTGGCTTTAAATGGGTTTTTTGCCTTCCTCTGGATCAACTCTGGGTACAATTTTCTTTTTTTAAGATTTGGGGAGCTTTAAGGGAAATAAAGCCTAAACCCTCCCTTTAGCTGTACCCAGGGTAAATCCTCACTCACTAAGTACAGTAGGTAGTTTGTATACTTACCTCCTAGATTCAGGAGCACCTCTTTTACCTGGTCCGGCCCCTCCTCCTTCTCTAGGAGGGCGGGCCAATCAATGGGAGGACATACTCTTCCTGAGCCATGCCCTCCCATAGGCAGTGCATCCCCATGATTCACCGGCCGTGGGGAGGGGGCAGGACCGGAGAGAAGAGTCACTGGACAGCTAGGAGGTAAGAATCCAGACTAACTGCTGTGCTGCCAGGGGTGAGATCCTAGCAGTGTGGGACTGGGTTACAGGGGAATCCGCTGGTGGGCCCACAGCCCATTCATTCAAGAAAACAGAGGAAACGGCTACAATGTAAACAGAGTCAAAGTGAGCACGTGACTGTCCGCTTGTGTTGCGATCTGCGCTATGTTGCACAATCAGAGCGCATGCAATCTGCAAAAAAATGGTGATCGCATGGCCACCCACATTGACATGCACTTCTCTGCGACTCTCACAAGCGAACGGATTTCAAGCAAGCGTGTGAAAAAAACGGAGCAGTGTGTCCTGGCCCTAAGAAATGCATTTTAATAATCAATAGGAGTCAGTAGGAGTAAGATAGATATGTAAAGGAGTGGTGGGCACCAACAGTCCTGTCCGACACTGGAACCCAGGGCCGGCCATTGATATGGGCGACCTGTGCGATAGCACGGGCTGCAATACCAGTGGGGCACCAGCCTGGAGTCTTAGGTCACAGACCTGTAGGTCAAAGTTGTGCATCAGTGCCACAGCCTCCCCAGTTACGGTCCTGCAGATGAAATGTATGTACCAGCACCACCCCACAGACAAGGCCCCAACACAAGTAAGCCTTACTTTAGATGTTACGTAATGATGGACGCACGATACAAGCACGCACTGCAGATACTGAAAGACCGCAAGCGCAGGTGGTGGACTTGATTTGAAGCAGACCAAAGGAAAGCAGCATTCAGCAGTGTATTGTGTGGTTGTGTGGTTAGGTTGTATGTTGTTTAATTTAAAATAAAAGTTTTCTATTAAACATTTAAGTCTGAACTTTCTTCTTGTTCTTCTCCTTCCCTCTGTAATATTTTCCATTGTAATATGGGGATCAGAGTTGAGAGCAAGGTCTCTGTGTTTGCTGATGACACTAAACTATGCAGAGCTTTGGAAACTTCAAATGATGTGCAATTGCTGCAAGCAGACCTAGATAGATTATCAAAATGGGAGAATGGCAGATGAGATTCAATGTTGATAAATGGGTGATGCATTTGGGGTTTAACAGGTGAATCTCTAATGGAAAAAGATTTGGGGTTCTGGTAAATAACAGACTTAGCTATAGCAAACAATGCCAGGTAGCAACTGTTCGGTTTAAAGCAGACAGGGATACGATGTTTTTTTTTGAAAATTCTTCTTGATTTCTCGGAGACCCCTGCTACATATGGGATGACCATGTTCTTCCTCCTGTCTTGCTTTTCCCCTTCACTGTTGATATTTGTGTTCTTTTCTTTCCTTCTACTTCTTTTGACAAAGGCCCAGTCTGGATATCCACAAGTTTTAAGGGCTCCTCTGAGATGTTTCATTTCTTTAGCCTTCGCCTCTGTGCTAGTGGGGATGTTCTCGGCTCTGTGTTGCAGGGTTCTGATGACACCCAGCTTGTGATCTAAAGGGTGGTGGGGGTCAAACATCAAATACTGATCTGTGTGTGTTGGTTTTCGGTAAACCTCTACTTCCAGTTTACCATTTTCCTTAACTTCTACCAAGCAGTCCAAGAAAGCCAGTTTGTTGTTTTGTACCTCTTCCCTTGTGAATTTAATGTTTTGGTCTACCGCATTAATGTGTTCTGTGAAAGCTTGTACTTCCTTCTGGTGGATTTTAACCCAGGTGTCATCAACATATCTGAACCAGTGGCTGGGTGCTATGCCCTTAAAGGTATTAAGCGCCTGTTTTTCTACCTCCTCCATGTAAAGGTTGGCCACAATGGGTGAAACTGGAGATCCCATAGCACATCCATGTTTTTGCTTATAGAACTTATCCCTGTATTTGAAATAGGTGGTATTCAGGCACAAGTCCAACAAGGAACACACCTGTTCTGGGTTGAGATCAGTTCTGCTGGTAAGAGTGCTGTCTTGGCCCAGCCGTTTTCTCACCATGTCAACAGCCTCCTTGGTGGGTATACAAGTGAAGAGAGATGTCACATCATAGGACACCATAGTTTCTTCTACACCGAGTACTATATCTTCAATTTTTTTAGTTGACTAATGTTGTGCATTAAAGCATCGACATTTTACAGTCGATGCTTTAATGCACAACATTAGTCAACTAGAACAGAACCTGGCCTCACAGCTACCTGTGTCCATCTGGGAAAGAGTGATGGAGTTCACCAAACAAGCACAGCTTTCTCAGCACTGTAAGGGCAAACAAAGGCAACAGAACAAGTTCTCTATTCTGTCATCCCAGAACAGCCCCAAAGGAGAACAACTACCTTGGATACAAAAGGAGGGAAGTGTCACTTCATCAAACAAGGAGGAATGGGTGAGAAACTTGTCTAACAGGACCCTGACCCAGCCAGAAATGGAAGTCCTTGGTAAGGGCTTGAATTTTGCCATTACCCCTAAAGCCATCCCTGTGGTGGATATTATAGCAGCCACAGAAGCCTCTATCCACACTAATAAGGTTTCACAGAGTGAGGCAGAACAACTTCGCCTTAAGGTATCTGCAGCCTTAGCCAGTGCTAAAACTCCTTCATCTAACCTGACTACACAGGAAAGAAGAGCATTAACATCCCTCAAGAAAGATTCCAGTATCACCATTCTACCGGCAGATAAAGGAAGATGCACAGTGGTACTCAACACCTCAGACTACCATGATAAGGTGACCATGCTCCTGGCCGATAACAACACATATGAGGCTTTAACAAGGGATCCCACCAGCCGTTACAAGAAAAGAGTCATAGACTTACTACAACAGCTTCAAAAGGATAAAGCCATTGACCGAGCAATGTATCATCGCCTCTACCCTGGTGAGGCACATCCATGCATATATGGACTCCCAAAGATACATAAGGAAGGGGCCCCACTAAGACCTATAGTCAGCAGCATCAACTCTGTAACATACAAGGTGGCAAAATATCTAGCTAACATCTTAGGACCTTTGGTGGGAAGTTCTAAGCATCACATCCAGAACTCTCAGGATTTCACCAACAAGATTGAAGATATAGTACTCGGTGTAGAAGAAACTATGGTGTCCTATGATGTGACATCTCTCTTCACTTGTATACCCACCAAGGAGGCTGTTGATATGGTGAGAAAACGGCTGGGCCAAGACAGCACTCTTACCAGCAGAACTGATCTCAACCCAGAACAGGTGTGTTCCTTGTTGGACTTGTGCCTGAATACCACCTATTTCAAATACAGGGATAAGTTCTATAAGCAAAAACATGGATGTGCTATGGGATCTCCAGTTTCACCCATTGTGGCCAACCTTTACATGGAGGAGGTAGAAAAACAGGCGCTTAATACCTTTAAGGGCATAGCACCCAGCCACTGGTTCAGATATGTTGATGACACCTGGGTTAAAATCCACCAGAAGGAAGTACAAGCTTTCACAGAACACATTAATGCGGTAGACCAAAACATTAAATTCACAAGGGAAGAGGTACAAAACAACAAACTGGCTTTCTTGGACTGCTTGGTAGAAGTTAAGGAAAATGGTAAACTGGAAGTAGAGGTTTACCGAAAACCAACACACACAGATCAGTATTTGATGTTTGACCCCCACCACCCTTTAGATCACAAGCTGGGTGTCATCAGAACCCTGCAACACAGAGCCGAGAACATCCCCACTAGCACAGAGGCGAAGGCTAAAGAAATGAAACATCTCAGAGGAGCCCTTAAAACTTGTGGATATCCAGACTGGGCCTTTGTCAAAAGAAGTAGAAGGAAAGAAAAGAACACAAATATCAACAGTGAAGGGGAAAAGCAAGACAGGAGGAAGAACATGGTCATCCCATATGTAGCAGGGGTCTCCGAGAAATCAAGAAGAATTTTCAAAAAAAAACATCGTATCCCTGTCTGCTTTAAACCGAACACCCCACTAGGCAAGCAATTGGTACATCCAAAGACCCATACCAACACAAGAAAAGCGACATCATATATGCGGTGCATGCAGGTGAAGAAGCTCTGATTTGTATGTGGGGGAGACCAAACGCAACTGCATCAACTATGGCCCAGCACAGAAGAGCCAATTCCTCGGGGTCAGACTCAGCCTGTATCTGCATCTTAAGGATAAAGGACATACCTTTGAAGATTGTAATGTTAAATACTGGCGAAGGAACGTGACTGGTTTCAAGAGAGGTGTTAAGGAGGCCATTTTGTGAAATAAAGAAACCAAGCCTAAATAGAGTGGGGGGGTTCGACCCAACTGTCTGCCATGTACAATGACTGGTTTAAACACCTTACTCTGGGCTTCCTATAACACCTCTTAGCCACTATCCAATCACACCCTTAACACCTGGCTGTGATATGCTAATTGGGATTTTCAGGGTACATAATTGCCACAGATCCTTGTACAGTCATTCTGAATTGAAAAGAAGCCAGTCGGATGACTAGCGAAACGTCTTCAAGAACTACATTTCATCCAGTTTATCATTGAATCAACAGATAAACCATGACCTGGATGAATGAGAACCTTCACAAGCAATGAGCAATTGCACGAATGATGTTAACCCTTCACACCTAGTTAGTGCCTCACTATATTTTACGCGTGCCAAGATCAGGGGTATACAAAATGTTTTTGCATTAGGAGCGATTTACACTTCTCTAGAAACCAGTTTTACCTTTTTCCCATAGAGCGCAACAATGAAAATACTTGTAATTTCTAGATGCTCTGTAGTTAATTAAAGTTTATTAAAGGGCAAGTTCATGGCAAATACTTTTGGGGGGGGGCAGCATGTTTCAATCCCTATGACGCTTAATCTGCCCATTCGGCATTTTGTCTGGTGCATTAATAAAATGCTTCTTTGCAGACCCCTAGTAGAGACTATTAGTTATGGTCTTGCCCTTGACCGCCGCGCCTGGGGTTGATTTCATTTGCTCAGGTGTATGAGATCCTGAACATTTGCGACCCCACAATACACAGCCAATCAGTAGAAATTCTGTTAGGAACATTCCAAGGTAGTGTGCCTTCTGGTGAAGAGAGAGAGAGCGGTCAGAGGCGGAAACATTCGCTGGTGGCCAGTTTTTTTTTAAACTTGTGGATGACTTACAGGAGAACCATTTGGAGCTGGGATGTAAGGAAAGGTTGTATACAACTAAACAGTGGGGCCAGTAGTGGGTTAATTTTAAGTTTTTGGGGGTGGACATAGCCTTTTAATCAACATCTTCAACATAACTATTGATATCCATAAATGATGTGGCGGAGACCAGAACCTATATACTATGTGGTTCGTGTATTTTTAAACTACTTGGTCACCTTTGAATGTGTTAATTTATTGGATCATGATATTCATACATTGTATTATACATAAGAGGTCTGGTGGGGAAGGTATATATACACTACCCGGCAGCATTAGGAGCTTACATTAACCAATAACTCTGAGCTGCCTGAATGTTTTTGACGGTATTTTTAAATGTTGCTTCATATGTTACAAGGTCTTTTCGCCATGCTAATCCAGCATATGATTCATAGTCAAAGCAGTTATAGTCTAAAGCTTGGGTACACACCATGAGATTTGGTTTGTTCCGACTGACCGTTCAACATGTCCACTAGCAAGCGGTGCCAGAATTAAACGCTATCGAACTGGCAAAAGTAGCTGTGACCACAGTTCCGCAACAAGATGTGCGGTCTAGAGAAGGCCTAAAAACCACACAAGTGGCCGTTGTTTTCTGTGTATCCACGCGAATGGTGGGATGCATGAGAGAAACATCCAAGTTCAATACACAGAAATGTCCAGTTGTCAGCCTGAATATTGGATTGTGTGTACACAGCTTAAAAGATAGTTTTGTCTATATCAATAAAGGGTATCTCCACTGGAAAAAGTTGTTTTTTTGCCATTGGTTTTAATCGAAGAGTGGGGGAGGTAAAGGAGCTGTGTCTTACCTCCGTTCTTCAATAAAACCTGCAGGAGCCATTAGAGAAGGTAAAGTACTTACCCAATCACTCTCTCCTCCTATATGTATCTGACAGGTCCCAGACGGACTTCTGTTTCTAATGCGCATGCACATCGCACTTACCTTCTCTGCAGTTTTATTGAAGAACTGGAGGTAAAGATACAGCGCCATTACCTCCCGTGCTTCCATAAACCATGCCTTGTTTACCCCAGTGGAGATCCCTTTAATGGCAAAAAGTAAATAAGGTACATTGCAAAAGCTGTTTTTCAAGCACCTGAATAAATGTACCTGAATTGTTCTTTAAACTAATCATCCCATATGTAGCAGGGGGTCTACGAGAAATTAAGAAGCATTTCATTAACACATCGTATGATCCCTGTCTGCTTTTAAACCGAACAACACACTGAGGGCAGCCAATTGGTAGCATTCCGAAAGACCCATACCAAAACACAAGAAAAGCGACATCAATATGCTGTGCAGTGCAGTGATGAAGAATGCTCTGAGTGGTTGTGGGGGAGAGACCAAACAGCAAATGATCAACGTTATGGCCCAGCCCAGAGAGCAATTCCTCGGGCCAGGGACTCAGCCGTGTATCGATCTTTAAGGATTAAAGGACATACCTTTGAAGATTGTAATGGTAATCATACTGGCGAAGGAAAGTGACTGGTAGAGAGGTGTTCGTTAAGGAGGCCATTTATGTGAAAATAAAAGAAAACCAAGCCTAAATAGAGGGGGGGGGAGTTCGACACCTAACTGTCTGCCATGTACAATGCTGTTAACCCTTACTCTGGGCGTTACCTATAACACCTCTTGCCACTCTTTTAAATCACACCCTTAACACTGGCTGTTGATATGCTAAATTGGGATTTTCCAGGGTACATAATTGCCACAGATTCGTACAAGTCATTCTGAATTGAGAAAGCCAGTTCGGAAGACTAGCGAAACGTCGTCAGAACACATTTCCAAGTCAGTGATCTAATTGATACAACCAGAAACCATGACTGGAGGAATTTGAGAAACCTTCACAAAAACTTTTGTTTATTAAGTATAATGTTACAAATATAGTGATTAAAGGTTATCATATCAGTTACCTTTTATGAACAACTTCATGGAAACTCCCCTGACATTTTTTTTGAATGTCAGCGCAATACATCCGTAAAAAAAGTACAGGACGAATAGAGCACTTTGTTTGGCTGCGCAGGTTGGTAACCTCTCATTTTGATAGAACAAAGAACCTTTCTGATATGTTTGAGATAATTGAAGGCTGTCTGGGCTGTCACCTTATTTCTTTTAGTTGGCGAAAAAAAAAGATGGAACCCTCCATATTTTACGTTTATGCTTCTTTTTCTGCCTAACACACAGTCTGCCCCTGCAAGATTTCTATAACTTGCTCTTTAGCACAGGGGGAGAGAGTAAAATGAGACAAAAATGTATATTCTTTATACATTCAATTTCCTAGATTATAGCACTATATATTGTTATTAACTTTACAGTGGATCTCTTAATACATAACATATGGGGTGTTTAAATACATGTCTAATATACATGCATATATAGTACAACTGAACCATAATAGTATTAATTTAATTGAATAGATTGAAATGTGAATGGGTCTTTGAAAATGACATTTAAAATTATAAACTATACATTTAAAGATGTAACGCCACACCACAACCCCAGTAAAAACTTAAAGGTACAACGTGTATATTTTAAGTCTCCCCTTGCAAGACTTCCATAACGTGCCGCTTAGCAACAGAGGGAAGAAGGAAAGAGTAAAAGGCAACACATGAAATATTAAATATTTATAATAATGTTCCTAGATATAGCATTTCTATAGTTTATAAAATTACTCGGATGCTCTTAATACATAACGTAGGTGTGATATAAATACATGTCTAATATATATATTTATATTATATAGATATAACACAACTGAATCATTAATAGTATAATTGAATTGAATATCAGAAGCGAAAATGTTGAAGTGCGTCTTTATTAAAGCACATCACACACGAAACTCAGCTAAAAATTAAGGTACAAAAATATATATATATATATATTTAAATGTTTAACTTTTATGTTACATTTAAAATCTGATGCTTTTAAACTTGTTTCTATGCACTCTTCACCCAACTCACTCTTTGGGGGTTTTTTAGATTGTAAGTATAGTACTTAGCATACGGGGGTTTTGGTCTAGGTTGTGAAGTGGACAATGTTCATTAAAAACACTATTCTAATCCCAAAAAGTGTTTTTCCTATAACACCTATAGCCTTTGAAGATTTATCTCCCTTGTACATGCCTTGTACTCAAAGTTGTGCTGAAAAAAATACATTACCAGTTATTGTCCCTTTTGTTTCTCTCACCCCAATTCAGGAAGAGTATAAAAACTCTTTCTGGTTGGGGCCCATTTCACATCAGATCCATTCTTGATTTTGTGGGCTGAACAAGCCAATCGCTTCCTTGGATCTTGACTCCCATTTGCGCTTTCAAGAAAGAAATTTTGGACATTGCTTTGCTAGTGTGCTATTATTTTGGACCAAATTAACCTTTCTATTTTTACTGCAGCTCCATGCTTTAAGCATCTGTAAATTTTGCATCCGTGTTTCTAATTTTCTTCCCTGTTTCCCAAAGAAATAAATTTTCTTATTCCCTTTAGCATCTCATATAGAACTTAGAGACATGGCCTCTGATGGGTAAGGACTTCTATCCATATGTTATTATTCTGATTTGCCTTGTATTTTGCAAAGGATGCATTACATGTTTATGCATTTTTTTTAAGTGCCGGTTTGATTTCTCAACAAACCTCGACGGTGTTGTCAACTTCTTGAGGAGAAAGGGAGGCAATCATCACAGATAAACCCCAACAAACACTGAAGAAGCGGACAACATTACTCCACCATCACCACCCACCACAGTATGTAATACCCTTACTGCTCTTGTGTTGTTTCGTTTACATGTTAATGGTGGATGGAATATATATTAGATATATATATATATATAGGGTAGATATGAGAGATATATAATAAACATGTTACATCTTATTATAAACCTTGTTGCTTGAAATTGGGCGCCTACATTACTATTACTCACTGCCCACCCATGTTTTATGCACTATATTGGTAAGTTATGTAATAGCCTACTAAGGTTTGGCTTTTGGTTGAAGTGTGAAATTGCTTTCTTTTTAATATGAAGGTGCCTGTTTCTCTAATCCCTGGTTTCTATAACACCTAGTGTGTTTGGCCTGGTTAGTGTGATTATTGAAAGATGTCTGTTGTATGGTGACAACCAGTTTTTATAGCAATAGTGTTATTCCTGTACTTTCAAATTTATCTCTTTGAATGTAATAAAGATAAAATAAAGCTAGCCATCTTAGTATATAGCAGACCTATAGATATCTAGTCTACTACTTTGCAAAATTACTGCAAAGGAGAACCAAAGAAGGAAATATTTTATTACTCAGTATTGAAATATATCATTTGTCAGAATACTTTACTATTTACCCCTCTCCTCCTCTTCTCTGTATAGGCAAATGTCGCCAAACTTGCTGTGAATGAAGTTTTATGCATCTGCACTCCGATGATGTATTAATCCACACGCATCCACCTGTGATAGTGGGTGGCGTACTCTATTCCTCCCACTCAGAGACCATGGTAAAGAAATGGTTGGTAACTAAATATCATAATGAGATTGTATTGCCAAGAATGATCCCACAAATTTTCAAATCTAAGCTTACTGTCATATTCTGGACAACGCCCGGCCTCTGGAGATGTTTCAGGTCAAACAATGCTTCCAAATATATCGTAATTGTTTAATGATGATATGAGGTATTAATTTCCCTTCGTACACGTTTCCAGACACGCAATGAAAGACGCTAGCGACTACTTCGAGCAGGCTGCGGCATTCGGGCGTGGGTTTTTATTGTATTCACTACATGTTGGATACCTAATAGACGTTAAAGAAAACTAGTTGATAGCTTTTATTAGTATATCTGTTTGTATTCAATTAGATCAACTGGACTTGAAATGTAGTTCTTGAAGACGTTTCGCTAGTCATCCGACTGGCTTTCTCAATTCAGAATGACTTGTACAAGAATCTGTGGCAATTATGTACCCTGGAAAATCCAATTAGCATATCACAGCCAGGTGTTAAGGGTGTGATTAGATAGTGGCTAAGAGGGTGTTATAGGAACGCCAGGTAAGTGTGTTAAAACAGCATTGTACATGGCAGACAGTTGGGTGTCGAACCCCCCCACCTCTATTTAGGCTTGGTTTCTTTATTTTCACATAAATGGCCTCCTTAACACCTCTCTTGAACCAGTCACGTTCCTTCGCCAGTATGTTAACATTACAATCTTCAAAGGTATGTCCTTTATCCTTAAGATGCAGATACACGGCTGAGTCCTGACCCGAGAATTGGCTCTTCTGTGCTGGGCCATACGTTGATGCAGTTGCTGTTTGGTCTCCCCACATACAAATCAGAGCATTCTTCACTGCACTGCACGCATATATGATGTCGCTTTTCTTGTGTTTTGGTATTGGGTCTTTCGGATGTACCAATTGCTGCCTCAGTGTGTTGTTCGGTTTAAAGCAGACAGGGATACGATGTTTTGAAAATTCTTCTTAATTTCTCGGAGACCCCTGTACATATGGGATGACCATGTTCTTCCTCCTGTCTTGCTTTTCCCCTTCACTGTGGTATTGTGTTCTTTTCTTCCTTCTACTTCTTTTGACACAAGGCCCAGTCTGGATATCCACAAGTTTTAAGGGCTCCTCTGAGATGTTTCATTCTTTAGCTTTCGCCTCTGTGCTAGTGGGGATGTTCTCGGCTCTGTGTGCAGGGTTCTGAGACCCCAGCTTTGATACTAAGGGTGGTGGGAGTCAAACATCAAATACTGATCTGTGTGTGTTGGTTTTCTGTAAACCTCACTTCCAGTTTACCATTTTCCTTAACTTCTACCAAGCAGTCCAAGAAAGCCAGTTTGTTGTTTGTACCTCTTCCCTTGTGAATTTAATGTTTTGGTCCACGCATTAATGTGTTCTGTGAAAGCTTGTACTTCCTTCTGGTGGATTTTAACCCAGGTGTATCAACATATCTGAACCAGTGGCTGGGTGCTATGCCCTTAAAGGTATTAAGCGCCTGTGTTTCTACCTCCTCCATGTAAAGGTTGGCCACAATAGGTGAAACTGGAGACCCATAGCACATCCATGTTTTTGCTTATAGAACTTATCCCTGTATTTAAATAGGTGGTATTCAGGCACAAGTCCAACAAGGAACACACCTGTTCTGGGTTGAGATCCGTTCTGCTGGTAAGATGCGTGCTTGGCCCAGCCGTTTTCTCACCATGTCAACAGCCTCCTTGGTGGGTTACAAGTGAAGAGAGATGTCAACATCATAGGACACCATAGTTTCTTCTACACCGAGTACATATCTTCAATCTTGTTGGTGAAATCCTGAGAGTTGGATGTGATGCTTAGAACTTCCCACCAAAGGTCCTAAGATGTTAGCTAGATATTTTGCCACCTGTATGTTACCGAGTTGATGCTGCTGACTATAGGTCTTAGTGGGGCCCCTTCCTATGTATCTTTGGGAGTCCATATATGCAGGTGTGCCTCACCAGGGTAGAGGCGATGATACATTGCTCGGTCAATGGCTTTTCCTTTTGAAGCTGTTGTAGTAAGTCTATGACTCTTTTCTTGAACGGCTGGTGGGATCCCTTGTAAAGCCTCATATGTGTTGTTATCGGCCAGGAGCATGGTCACCTTATCATGGTAGTCTGAGGTGTTGAGTACCACTGTGCATCTTCCTTTGATCTGCCGGTAGAATGGTGATACTGGAATCTTTCTTGAGGGATGTTAAGGCTCTTCTTTCCTGTGTAGTCAGGTTAGATGAAGGAGTTTTAGCACTGGCTAAGGCTGCAGATACCTTAAGGCGAAGTTGTTCTGCCTCACTCTGTGATACCTATTACTGTGGATAGAGGCTTCTGTGGCTGCATAATATCACCACGGATGGCTTTAGGGGTGATGGCAAAATTCAAGCCCTTACCAAGGACTTCCATTTCTGGCTGGGTCGGGTCCTGTTAGACAAGTTTCTCACCCATCCTCCTTGTTTGATGAAGTGACACTTCCCTCCTTTTGTATCCAAGGTAGTTGTTCTCCTGGGGCTGTTCTGGGATGACAGAATAGAGAACTTGTTTCTGTTGCCTTGTTTGCCCTTACAGTGTGAGAAAGCTGTGCTTGTTTGGTGAACTCCATCACTCTTTCCCAGATGGACACAGGTAGCTGTGAGGCCAGGTTCTGTTCTAGTTGACTAATGTTGTGCATTTAAGCATCGACTGTAAATGTGTCTGCGTACCCGTCACTTAGGAGCTGTGTTTGAGCCTTTGAGTATCTTTTTGGTCTGATGCCTTTAACCGTGGAATCCAGACGTATACTGCATGGTACTAGCCTTGTTGTCTGCATCGGAGGGTTAAATCGCAGGTGGTTTCGTGTAGTCTGCCAATTTCCTTGCTGTCTTTTCATATTGCCGTACAAGTTTGAGGGTTTTCTCCCCAAAATGATTAGAAAATTTCCAATTTCCAAGCATATTTCTATCATTTGAGAGAGAAGGGGAAAACCCTTCAAACTTTGTACGGCAATATGAAAAGAAGACAGAAGGAAATTGGCCAGCACTACGAAATCCACCTGCCAGTTATTTAACCTCCGATGCAGGCACAACAAGCTAGTACCATGCCAGTTACGTCTGATTCCACGGTTTAACGGCATCAGACAAACAGATACTGCAAATGGCTTCAACTACAAGCTCCTAAGTGACGTGTACGACAGACACATTTTACAGTCGAAGTCTTGCGTTAATGCACAACCATTAGTGGTCAACTAGAACAGAGCCTGGCCTCACAGCTACCTGTGTCCATCTGGGAAAGAGTGATGGAGTTCACCAAACAAGCACAGCTTTCTCAGCACTGTAAGGGCAAACAAAGGCAACAGAACAAGTTCTCTATTCTGTCATCCCAGAACAGCCCCAAAGGAGAACAACTACCTTGGATACAAAAGGAGGGAAGCATCACTTCATCAAACAAGGAGGAATGGGTGAGAAACTTGTCTAACAGGACCCTGACCCAGCCAGAAATGGAAGTCCTTGGTAAGGGCTTGAATTTTGCTATCACCCCTAAAGCCATCCCGGTGGTGGATATTATAGCAGCCACAGAAGCCTCTATCCACAGTAATAAGGTATCACAGAGTGAGGCAGAACAACTTCGCCTTAAGGTATCTGCAGCCTTAGCCAGTGCTAAAACTCCTTCATCTAACCTGACTACACAGGAAAGAAGAGCCTTAACATCCCTCAAGAAAGATGCCAGTATCACCATTCTACCGGCAGATAAAGGAAGATGCACAGTGGTACTCAACACCTCTGACTACCATGATAAGGTGACCATGCTCCTGGCTGATAACAACACATATGAGGCTTTAACAAGGGATCCCACCAGCCGTTACAAGAAAAGAGTCATAGACTTACTACAACAGCTTCAAAAGGATAAAGCCATTGACCGAGCAATGTATCATCGCCTCTACCCTGGTAAGGCACATCCATGCATATATGGACTCCCAAAGATACATAAGGAAGGGGCCCCACTAAGACCTATAGTCAGCAGCATCAAAAAAAAAAAAAAAAAAAAAAAAAAAAAAAAAAAAAAAAAAAAAAAACCTTTGGTGGGAAGTTCTAAGCATCACATCCAGAACTCTCAGTATTTCACCAACAAGATTGAAGATATAGTACTCGGTGTAGAAGAAACTATGGTGTCCTATGATGTGACATCTCTCTTCACCTGTATACCCACCAAGGAAGCTGTTGACATGGTGAGAAAACGGCTGGGCCAAGACAGCACTCTTACCAGCAGAACTGATCTCAACCCAGAACAGGTGTGTTCCTTGTTGGACTTGTGCCTGAATACCACCTATTTCAAATACAGGGATAAGTTCTATAAGCAAAAACATGGATGTGCTATGGGATCTCCAGTTTCACCTATTGTGGCCAACCTTTACATGGAGGAGGTAGAAACACAGGCGCTTAATACCTTTAAGGGCATAGCACCCAGCCACTGGTTCAGATATGTTGATGACACCTGGGTTAAAATCCACCAGAAGGAAGTACAAGCTTTCACAGAACACATTAATGCGGTGGACCAAAACATTAAATTCACAAGGGAAGAGGTACTAAACAACAAACTGGCTTTCTTGGACTGCTTGGTAGAAGTTAAGGAAAATGGTAAACTGGAAGTAGAGGTTTACAGAAAACCAACACACACAGATCAGTATTTGATGTTTGACTCCCACCACCCTTTAGATCACAAGCTGGGTGTCATCAGAACCCTGCAACACAGAGCCGAGAACATCCCCACTAGCACAGAGGCGAAGGCTAAAGAAATGAAACATCTCAGAGGAGCCCTTAAAACTTGTGGATATCCAGACTGGGCCTTTGTCAAAAGAAGTGGAAGGAAAGAAAAGAACACAAATACCAACAGTGAAGGGGAAAAGCAAGACAGGAGGAAGAACATGGTCATCCCATATTTAGCAGGGGTCTCCGAGAAATTAAGAAGAATTTTCAAAAAACATCGTATCCCTGTCTGCTTTAAACCGAACAACACACTGAGGCAGCAATTGGTACATCCGAAAGACCCAATACCTAAACACAAGAAAAGCGACATCATATATGCAGTGCAGTGCAGTGAAGAATGCTCTGATTTGTATGTGGGGGAGACCAAACAGCAACTGCATCAACGTATGGCCCAGCACAGAAGAGCCAATTCCTCGGGTCAGGACTCAGCTGTGTATCTGCATCTTAAGGATAAAGGACATACCTTTGAAGATTGTAATGTTAACATACTGGCGAAGGAACGTGACAGGTTCAAGAGAGGTGTTAAGGAGGCCATTTATGTGAAAATAAAGAAACCAAGCCTAAATAGAGGTGGGGGGGTTCGACACCAACTGTCTGCCATGTACAATGCTGTTTTAACACCTTACTCTGGGCGTTCCTATAACACCTCTTAGCCACTATCTAATCACACCCTTAACACCAGGCTGTGATATGCTAATTGGGATTTTACATAATTGCCACAGATTCTTGTACAAGTCATTCTGAATTGAGAAAGCCAGTCGGATGACTAGCGAAACGTCTTCAAGAACTACATTTCATGTCCAGTTGATCTAATTGAATACAACAGAGATACAGTGGTGGTTGGGAAGAATTCTAGTTTCCAGTTATGGTCAATATAAAATACCTTTTTTTTCAGTATAGATGCCCTTTAATTAGTTGTGTTCCAATGCTACCTCCTTTTCCTCTCTGAGCCATGAAGCCCATCACTGAACTGTTCAGATGTCGGGACTGTACCAGGCTTTACCGTGACTACCGGGACTGTCCTGCAAATATCAGGACAGGGAGATGGAAATCTAACCTGTTATACAGCAAAATAGTCTCCTTCCCTTTCCCTCTGACTCTAAAAATGTTACAAGAACTGTGCAGGCGCAAGACTCTCCCTATATGTATTCTCCCTGTATGTATTCTCCCTGTATGTATTCCCCCCCTAGAAGATCCTGTTCCCATGATAATGGGAAAGCTGGATCTTCTATTTCATAGCTTCCCCTTATAGTGAGTGGGTGTGTAAAGTCTGTACTGTACAGTTAGCATGGTGATATTAGAGACATGTATTCTTCCTTTATAGTGTTAGTTTCATGATCTATTATTTTTGGAAGGACAGAAGCTTCTGACAGTGATGTATACAGATATATATTAGTGATGTATACAGATATATTAGTGATGTATACAGATATACACCGCTATATTCGTGCTGTCTCGATATATTCACTTGATGTCTCCACGACCTCGTAGTTTCCGTGCTGTCTACAGCTACATTAGTGACTGGATCCTATCTCTTCGTGATTTCACAGCTATCTCGTGTGTCTACAGATTAATCTAGTGCTTTACATGTCGGCTTCAACCACCCTGCCCTGCTACTTGACAGGCAAACAAGATCACTGATAACAGCATAAAACTTACGCATTATAACACGGTATGTTGTACCACAGGATCTTGGTATTGTATTGAATGACGCTGTTTCAGTGGCTGGCATGGAGCCATGTTTGGCTTTCCCTCTCGTTTCACTGCATTTGTCAGTAGCACTTGTGTAAATGGCCCTTCGAATCAGGGCCAGGAACGCTTATGGAACATTTTGACCATCACCCTCGCCTGCTTTACAGATTTGTTTGGTGGTTTCCTACATCTTGTATACCTGTCTGTTACATTAAGATCACTGTAGTAAGCTCCTTCTATAACGTCATAACATAATAACACCGATTCCATAGTGCATTGCCATCCCTCTTCAAAGGAGAGTATAAACCCTGTCTATGGCTTGTAGCAACTAAGATCTTCACTCATGGACTGAGTCGTGGTGGTGCCTTTAACTTTAAAGATTGCCACCTTATGTGCAAGGAGACCCTCTTGAAAAGTTTTTCTTCTACCCGGTTTTGATGGGTGAACCTTACAATGGTTATGAATCCTCTGTTTTCCAAGATTTGTCCCAAAATCATGTGCAATTCCATATGCAATACATACTGTCAGTGTAAATGTTACAGTCCTTACCTTAACGTGTACACATGCATTCCCCAATGTGACCAAATCGCCTGCTGTGCTGATAGGAAGGTGGCAATCGGCCAGCATCTAACTGTAGGAACCTTCAGCTGTTAAGCGATTAGCTGGCATGAGGTCTGGAGCTCCATCTACCTATAACCTGGAACCACTATAAATAAATAAGGTTCAGGGTCTTTTAGCAGCTGCTCCCTCACTTACGGAGACAATTTGCTAGTCTCTTCCTCCTCAGTTGTATACCATCCTGGTCCTCTAACCTAATTCTTGGCAATCACGTCCTCTGGCAGGAGGAGGTGGCTGGAAAGATTGAGGACTTGTGCAGCGTTTACCCTCTATTTCCCCAGACTCTAATATAGTAGACTCATACTTGCCTAGGCGTGCTGAGGATGAGGTTGCCGTTTTCCTGCTCACATTGAATGATTCCTTCCTGCATGTGAGCATATACAGGTTAGTGGTACCCCTATGCGAATAACTGCATACCTTTTCAGTGAGGAGAGCTGCTGCACTACCACTTTAACACAGGTTGGATAGCTCCTTGATACGGGATCCAGGTGTAGGTCTCATATGCCACCACGTCGTCACCCAGAGGGGTCCCTGGCAAAGAATGCCGTTATCCCCTGTATCTTCCTGAAACAGCTAGCTCAAAACAATTGGAAAGGTTTAGTTGAGTCAGTTAGTTTTACATTTACCTATTCTGCTTTATTCTATAAGTCCATCACAGTCTAACACAGACCAAACCTAAATGCCTTTCTACTACTTTCTCACTTCCCTTTAGGGAAGATAAAATGTAACATATCAGTTTTCCAACGTTAAAAAAAACAACATAATTTATCACCCACACAAATCAATCTTTCCAGTTCACGCATAACTTTAATTATAACTCTCTTTTTCAAGGTTCCTCCTTCTATGTCAATTAGATACACATTACTTTCTGTAAACTTTTCATTTTCATATACATTTTCCACTTCTCTACATTAACACACAGAAATTCCATCTAAAACCATTTACATCCCATTCAAATTATTTTTTATGATTTGTATTCACTTGTCAATAACCAGGGTGTTTAATGTTTTATTAAATAAACCATCACTGCTTTGCTACACTAACCAAAAAAAAATCCTTTTTTTTTCTTTTTTTTTCCCAACATACCAACAACCACCAACATCTGGAACTCATTGAGTCCAATCCTTGCATTCTACCACCACTATTTCAAACTAGATTGTTACTACAATCAGTGCAATCAAATCTTATTTATTTCTAATCGTGTTAAATCAAGGGGACTGAAGATATAACCTACGAATAAGTCAGATACCTTTCATTATACCATATGATAATTTTACATTGTTGAACCTAACCCCATATTTACTTGTGTTCTTTGATCTAACATGTAACGGCTGTATCTAAACCATCTGGTTTCCCTCATTCCAACACCTTGTTTCTTTTTAAAGGGGTATGTGGTTTTCTTATTACCTAACCGGGGAGAATCGTGCACTTATATCCTCTGTCAAATAATGATCTGAGCCCACTGGAAATTTAACTGTTTTTTCATTAAATCCCTCCATGTGCGAATCATTAATAGTACAGGCAACATGTATATCACACATAGCTCGTCAATTTGACTGGTGTAGGATTTCCTTCTAGCTAACACACCATATGGCAATGTGTTTCTTATTCTAAGGAGAGTGCTCTGTGTATGTTTGTGTCTCTATTGACAGTCTATATTTTTACTGTCTAAGTTATCCCATCTGAACAAATGAATGTTCCCTGTAATGATATGAAATCTAGGATATGGGGTTTCACCTGCCAACCTGGGTCATCATCTCATCCACTTGGGTATTTCTGTATGTTCAACATTTATCACGCCTACTAATATATTCCCCCATCTTAAAGTGTGACTTTAAAGAATTATTCTGGTATCATCTACGTGCAGCTCTTTTCCCTACCATCCCAGAGAGCATATATCCCTCTCCGAATAGCTCTTATATAAAGACTCTTCCCTAAATAACATAAAATAAATTCTGTACTGGCCATTACATTTTTAAATCTTCCGGGTGAAAAGAACCCTAATGCACTGCTCATCAACACCAACAAGCTCATGTTGGGATGCCAGTGATTTTGAATTTTCCCCTCACGTTCACAATATAAGAGTCGTTAGAAGGTGGAGTGTTTGAAATAATTGCATGTTACTAGAAATAACCCCAAAGTAACAGATAATTTTACTTGTTTTGGATTCTATTCACAATGGGTGTAGCATGATTTAAGCAGTGGGCTGTGTTAACCCCTGTACATGAAGTCTTTTTAACAGCGCTTTACAGACACAATATACACTTTCCCCAATAGCATAAATAGACATACAATTGGCTTCCCTAGCAACGTATTATAACAAATTCTAAATACAAGTCTTTCCCCTGTGTTTGAATAATTTGCCAATGTTATTAGATTGAAATAGAACTTTTTCCCCTCATTCATCTGTGAATAAATGACTGTCACATCTGGAGTCAATTAGTTATCTTGACTTCTGCCTACAAACAACACAAGCTGGTAACAAATTATGGTTCCTCTCTATCTTCTTCAAACTTTTAAAATTAACCCCTTTCCTTCGAACAACTACTTTCCACATCTACACAATCTCACAAACATTGTCATAATATTCCTGAACTTTCAACAATACACAGTCTGTAGGTTGACAATTACAATTACATCTCACAGAATTCTTCTCATATTGGCATTGCATGGAACATGAAACATGAGTATTACTAGACAAACAATTCACACTCCAGTCAACACACTTTGTTAGTATTAATACAGACAAAAATTACAACATAAACTCTAGAGTACATCACCCACCTGACTGAGGATGACATTCCAGCAGAGAGGCTCTCAGACCGATGGTATTGATTTTGATAGACAAAGTGCGAAATAAAACCACAAAAAATGGTCTTACCAACTGGCCTTGTGAGATTTGTCCCACATCATCTGCCCATCATCTCTCCGCTCAGCCTTCCCTTTGCTGGGACTGTACCCTTTGATAGGAAATATCTCAGCCGTGCTCCATCTGAATGTCCCAGTCCGACACAGGGTACCTGTTTGTCACCCTGGCTATGGGATTCACTTTCTATAGAACCCAATTGATAAAAGAAGGAGGTCTTTATTTTGCATATGCAGAGGACTACTGACAGCATCCTTTGTATGTCACTAGCCCCCCTTACAGAGACCTGCGCACTTGTTTATCTAGGCAAAATGACATCCAACTAAGGATGTTTACATAATCCGATAACATATGTTTGGGCGTACATTCATGGTTACAAAAAAGACCTATCAGAAGAGTATTGTGTCCCCTCCGAGCACTAACTGTGTTTTTCATTAAGGGACTTAGAAACCTATCCTTTATTAACACCCTTCACTCCCGCCTTGTACTTCCCAGATTTCCTTGTATCAGATTTTTCCGCCCAGAATAACCCTTAGTTCCCAGATCTCCCCAGACTACCCCCCCCTGCCACTCCCAACTTCCTTTATTCCATATTGTCTCCTGGAATGTTTCCATTAGTCTCACCTATTGAAATCATAGCCTTGAACACTCTTAGCCCAAAACTCCATGAGTCTTATTATTTTGATATATCTGATTAGGGCCTAATGTATACATTATTATCAATATATCCGGGACCTGGGTGAGCCACCTGTTCATAATCTCTTTAAAAAATATATATTTTTACATATATATGAAAATTTATCTAGCTTCTATACACTTAAGGGCAAGGTCCAGCCATAAAATGAAAACTTACGTAGAGGTAAATCCTTCCAAAACACTAAACATAATATAATAGGTTGAAATCTAACATACTTTCATTCTCAATGTCCCGGTTCCCCTGTTTCTTCTGCTTTCTGGTTTCTCCATTTAGCAACTCAACTGTCAGTTATGATTTGCCAGTTGACATCACGCCAATGACTGAATGTAATCCCTATCCTTCCTCTTCTGAGCATGCCCAGGCTCAGTAAGTCTCATTTAGTTTTCTAAATGCTCAGTTTCCATGGGCAGTCCAGAAGCATAGCATGCATATAGTAATGAATTTATAAGGACAAAGTATGATATATTATCAATAATTTTAAAGAGGCCATTCTTTCTAAAAAGATGTTCATAATAAGGGTGGAGTTTCCCGTTAATATATATAATATTATATATATATAAAATATATATAATATTTGGTTATTGAAATAATATATAATATTTGATACATTTATATATATAATATTTACTTATGAATTATTTATACATTTTTATTATTAATATATTTTAGTGTATAAAAAAATTATTCATCTGAACTTTTTTAAATATTTATTATTTATTTGTGATGATTTTTTTTTAATTAAAAATAACACATATGATTTCCTTTTTTTTTGTAATTATAACTTCTCAAAATGGTGCACTGTTTTGTCAAAGATGTCCCTTATAATTTCGGAGAAAAACTCTATACAACCCATATGTTACTCTACATCCTTTGTCCAGACGCTGAAAACATCGTATCAATTAATTGGTTCGTCAAACAAGTCAAATAAGGACAATTTTGACGAACAGTCGAAAAGATTCTTAAAGGTGCAAAATGATGTGTGCATAGAATGTGCCTCCCACCATTTCGCAGAGGATATATTATATGAAGGGAACAAGAATCTTGACCAAAACTAACTCCGTCCTACAAGCTTTCCTTTTCCAACACCACTTCATAAGAAAAGGTCAATTCCACCAAGTAAATGTCTCCTGCTGCCTAAAATAAAAGTGGTGGATGAAAGAACACCGTCAACCTCATCTACAATTGTTTCGTATACTAAGGTTATTTGGTAACTGTTTGAACTCAAATGACTCTTCGTGGTGGAAACCAGCGATTCCTCCATGACTACAGAAAAATTTCAAATAGGGAAATGACAAATTCAAACTGATGTTATTAAGACGCAAACAATAACTTATTCAGACTGTTTCCAATCTAGAACAATTGAGGCTTGAATCACTCCAGATTATGGCCAATTAGATCGACCCCATTAGAGATTTAACAACAAAGACAAAAAAACAAAAACAACACTAAAATATACACATCAAGTTTTTAAGATATTTGAAAATTTGGAAACTATTACCATCATACATAATTTCTGTCAAATCCTAAAAAAAATAAAATAAAATAATTTTCATTTTTGTCCTGAATAAACCAGGGAGATCAGACCCACTTAACATATAACCTGAGGATATTCGCTTTCTGGAACCACTTGAACAGGTTATCAGTTCGGAGGATTCCGGAAGATTAACATTTACCGCTAGAAATCTTCCATTTACAAGCAATCAAATTCTTGATATTTGAGGAAAAATTTGGATGTTCTAAAAAATTGCTAATAGATTCCTTATATACCATATAACGAAGCACTAATACTAAAAAACCTGCATGAACCAATAATTCATTAGAAAAAAAAAAATTAAATCAATCCAACAATAGTATTTTCCTCCTCCTTCTTAAATCACAAACACGTGTCCAACATTGGGTCGTTTTTCATGGATGGAAAGGTGTGTTTATTAGCAAAGGATACATAAGAGATGTTTCAAACCACCACTATTTTTCTTTGCTTTTGATTACATACGCTTTGGCACAACAAAAAAAAACACCAACAACCACCAACGATGGTTAGTAATTGGTGTAACCCCAAGATTTTTAGAATCAAACGTGATAATCACCATATTGTTTACCTACTTGCTGTTATAATTTTCTTGATACACTTTTGCTAAATATTCCAACAATCAAATATTTCAGGTATTCAGTGCATAATAAAAAACTTAAAAAAAATCTTATAACAACCTGACGCTCCGTTGCAATTACAGAACATCATACTTTTCCAAACAATAAAAAATTAGGTTATTTTAGACAATATGTATTGTAATATTTTAGATGTAATTTTTGAAAGTGAGTTTTTCATTGTACAATTTGGTAGTTATTTATTAAAAGCAAAATGTAAAATCATTTATAGTAACGTTAGTTTATAAAACATAAAATTTATAATAATTCTATACCAAATACAATACCAACATTAACTTAACTTAAAACCCCAAAGACATACGATCGAAATAAATGTCTTTTTTTTTTATAGAAAAAAAATAAACTAAATATTAAAAATGAATGCAAAAGTTTTAATTAATATTGTAAATATTGTATTCTAAACAATTCAAAAACATAATATAACACAACAATTAACAAAGATTAACAAGTTAATTTAAAATTACCTAACTTATAAAAACACTTAATGCACTAGAAATATACCCAGAACCCCCCAAAAAATATTTTAAAATGTATTCAATTTAATCACGTTCATATCTCCGACTTAATAAAATTCATCGGTCACTCATAATCCAAACATATCTGCCCTTGGGATCTGGAAAGCTCTACGGACAAGATGGAATTGGGTTTCCTATTATTATGTCGTCCTAACAAACCAAAATAAATCCATACATATGCAAGGATATATTTCTCAAAGCCCTAAAAAAAAAAAAAAAATGAATTTATGATATTATACATTATACATTAATTTAAGGTGTGGGTTAACATTGCTTGTTTTTTTTTTATAGCACACTATCAAGACAAACATTATTTTATTCTTGCTCCCCTGTATGTTTCCTGATGGTCCTGTGAGAACTGCATGTACACATAGCAAAACATACACCCGTCAATTTCCACTGTGCACCAACAGGCACACTTTTCTGCTGTATATAATAAACAAAAAATACAAATACAAAATACACATATAATCACACAAATAATCTATATTATAGGGTACCCTTTTGATACGTTTATTGTGCACAAACATTCGAGTGGTTCAGGATCTGCCTATCAGCTTATGCCTATAGCTAGTTAAGGACAATCTTCACACCAAAACACAACATTTGAGTAAAATGCCTCGTAATTTGGTGCTATAAAATGATCTGTTGATTGTTATGGTCTGAATTTACAGTGGCAACATTGTAATCACCTTGCAAATTTTCTAAATTCTTTGAGAGTACCTGCCTGAATCTGCACATCTTAGGACTCCACCCACCATTGTTGCCCGGTGCACATTAGTAACTTAATTAGCTTTTACCCCTCCCGTTTTTAACCACCAGCCTGGAGATTACCCAGAAGTCCTCTTCTTTGCCTGATGAATAAGGAGATGTTGATAAACTAAACTCTCCCTAACTTAACTGGTCTCTTAGGACATATTATTCTTTATGAATTTACAGATACCTACTGGATGGTGTTTGTTTAAACATGAAACATAGAGAGACGTTGTGTAATTTTACAGGTTATTATAAACAAAGTGCTAAGATTTTTTTTCTCTACTCTATTCTAATAATTAACTCCCTCCCACGAAAAGAAAACAATCCATTCTGATTTCCTTCTATACTGTGGGGAGTGTTTTCTAGGAAAATGCTGGTCCATGTGGTCACTGACATCTGCAGGAGTGTTGGTCAATCCTGTTTGTAAGGTGTTTTTGACCAGGAGAAAATCAAATCATATTCGAATTTCCAGCGATTTAACATGATATTGATTGATATTGGTGCATTCCCTAAATTTCACCTGTGAAAATACTCTTATTTTTCACTGAAGCCTTCCATAGTCCTCCAAATAACGAGAGGTTGGATGAAATATTAATGCGTTTCGATGCGTTTAACCCAGATCTCACACTAACCCTTGTATTGAGGTTCTTGTCACAAAACCGTGCAATAAACCAAGAACAACTGAAAGCCACCATGGACCCTGAAGACAGCTCATTTGAGCTTTTTTCTCCAGCCAGCTCACGAGTTTTCAGCAACAGCTTTTGCATCTGCTTTATCTAAGTACAATTCCACTCCATGACATGCCAGTATAGCTGCTGAGCTATACTAATCTGTAACTCAACCTCTCAACCTTTTTATAGTCTTTTCCCCAAACACACCTCTAATGCTGATTGGTTTAGATACAATCCTAATCTGATTGGATCTTGGTCTTGGACCAATCATATTTTTGGGGGTGGGTTAAGAAGACACTACAAATATTTGGCATGGTCAGTCAGTTGGTCCCGAGTTTCAGTTTTAGCATTACTCATCTGTAATGTTATGTCTTTGTACTAGGCATGTTACTGGGCAAATCAGCTTATTGATTCTTGACTGGGTACTTGAAGGGACAAGCCTTTTGTTCAGTTTGGCTCTCCAGTTTTAGTTCTCAGTATTGGCTGTTAGAACAATAGGGATTTGGATTTCAAACCAGTCCTAGGAGTGAGTAACATGGATAATTTAAAAGGGATATCAGAAACAGGTAGCAAAGCGAGTGTGATAATTACAAAGTGTAAACCACGCAGTCTGTAATAATCCAAGCCCTGCTTCTAACGAACAGTTGGGTCCTTCACATTCACCAGTAATCTTTATCTTTCTCTCTGTCCTCTCCCTTTCTCTGTCTATAAATATTCTATTGTACCTAATAAAACAGGTTATCGTACAAATATAACTGATATATAAATAAAGGCCTGAAATGTTTTTACTAAAATCTGTATTGTAGTTACACATCATAACTGACTATTCAAAAGCATTCTTACTTAGATAGTGGTCCGGGTATCACCCGGACCCGGCGCCCATAATTCCTCTGTGCATCGAAGAAAAAAATAATTCCATAATTAAAGCTTACTTACCACACTCCATGTGACTGGGGGCTATAGGCCCCAGGTCCATCGCAGGAAACCCATGTAATCCAAAGTAGATCAGGTAAGTGAACGGTTTTCGCACTGTCCGAAGTCACCGGGCTAAGAATGCAACTTCATGAATCTTCAATACATCAAGTTATTTTTTTTTTAAATTCCCTCTAGTTTGAGGAGCCTTATTAATAATAAAACAGGAAAAAAAACAGTTTTTAAACATCCTTAAACTAATGAGTTCTGGATACACATACTATTCTGTTATTGCTAGGTTAAGTACTTTAAAAATAGCAATTGTTGAGTGTATTACATAGTAAGCGATTTGGTACATTTTACTAAGATATCATACATGTCGTGTCATCCATACTTCTTAAAACCGAAATAAAGTTCAAATTAAAGTAAAATATAAAGATCATCCTTTTACACACTCTGTCTCTGAATATACGATATTTTTTTTGTAATTATAGCTGTTCACTGCCATTTAGATCAGTCTTACTATTTATTCAGATTTTTAGTTCATTGCAGGAGAAGGGGGATGTGTCCCATCCGGCCCAGATCTTGGTGTATTTTTGTGTGGGACAGGCCTCGATGATGGAGGCTAGTTTTTTATGATGAAGTAGGCCAATTAATGGCCGCTTCCATGCTGTCAGGATGGTGGGGTGGCCTTTGAATCCAGGTTCAAGTAAGAAATATTCCGGCCTATACCCGATCAGGAGGATTGACTCTTTCTGGATCCCAATGAGGCACACCGGGGTCTAGTCCGACAGGGAGCCCATATGTCGTGCATGAACCTTCGTGATCTGGTACAAAATCCCTGGATCTTTGGACAGGCCAAATCATAATGGAAAAAATTACAGGGGGCCAAAAGCAAAGCTTTTGGGACAGTCTGGCTCTTTTTTGTTCTATATTTGAGAGCTGGTACTGGGGTCAGTTAGGCTTTCTTGGAGTATATACAGTTGTGGTTTAATCTATCTGACCTCTAGAGGAAGAATCAGGTGTGGGTTATCAAAGCCTTCTTCCCACTCCTCTCCAGTCCATGGTACTCAATATCATTTCCCATGTTTTGTTTGTTTAGCGGATACTAGGATCTTGGCAGAGGGGAGATAAGGGAGCGTAGATTGTTGAAGATCAGCCCGGAAGAGGTTGTGCCCTTAGGGGTTGCAATTAAGGGTTTTTCTCAAAATAGGGAGTGATTGCTCATTGTGTCTGGGAATGCATGTCTGACCTGGAGAAACTGAAGAACATGTTGTTTGGGTAGTCGAAATCCTGCTTAGTTGGTCAAATGGTTTAGTGCATTATCATTTTTAAAAGGTTGAGAATTTTGGATGATTTTATATTTTTGCCAAATTTCTGGTTGCGGTATAGATAGAAACTCTGGTAATTGTGTTTGTTTGTAACCTAGCCGGTGTAGATTGTTAATCTTGGATACCCCCAAAGATTTTTGCCTATGTTAAATCCCAGTGTTCTTTTCGTGCTTGTGACAAGTACTGGGTGTGGTTTTCAGGTCAGAACTATGCCTCGATATCCCCTGTCGATAAGGCCAAGTGGGGTGTAGAGTGGTCTGGCATTGGGGACTCTGAGTAGTGTGCACATTCTTCGGATTCCTCATGTGTCGCATGGATATATTAGAAAGAGCTTAGCGGCTTATCGACCGTTGAAGGTCATGGATAGCCAGGCCTCCCAGCTCTTGAGGGTTTTCTTAAGGGTTGCCCAGTTGAGTTATGTGTCGTTGGTCGTCACCCAGACAAATGATTTAAGGAGAGATTCTAAAAATTTTAAAGTATTTCAGTTGCCGAGTATGTGAGTGCCAGAATCTATATAGTATTTTTTGGTAGTAAACCATTTTTAATTAGGTTTGCCCGCCCTCACTCCTAGGGGCAATTTGGGACCCAGATCTGTATTTTGGATTTGATATTCTCTATCGAGGCTCAATATTGAGGGCAACAATCTTTTGGTTGTTTTAGAGAGTTGTATCCCAGGTATTTGATTGTTTGATGCTCGGGCCAGAGGAGATGATTTTTTGGGGTGCTCGGGGGGATACTATCAAGGCGGTCTATGTGAGATTTTGTCCAATTTATTGAAATGACCTGAGAAATTTCCTGTATTCGGTTATTGTTACCAACTGCCGCCGCTTCCAAAGAAGTGTTTTGGTCCGCAAGGTAAAGTACCACCTGTCTTCTGCATAGAGACGTCCCCTCGGTCCTCCAGATTATTTTTAATAAGAACCTCTTAATTTGGGTGATTACGAAGTTGAATGGCCATCGGTTCCACCCCTAGGCGTAGAGGAGAGGCGAGTGGGACAACCCTGACGGGTCCTCTAGTTAGTGGGAAATGCCGGCGATGTTACACTGTAAGTGAAATTTTTCGCCTTAGGGTGTTTCTATAGGACTGAGTCCATCGTTTAAAACTACTGGACTCCAAATCCAAAGCCCCGTAATACTGCCAACGAAGGGCGCACTATACTCTTGTCCCATTGTTATTATGGTTGGTGGACAGGTTCATGTACAATCTGATGGTGTTGTACTGAGGTGGTTTTTCCGGTAATGAATCCGTTCTGGCTGAGTGGATAAGTGCGTTATTAAGTCTGAGTGAATAAAGTTTTTGCCAATATTTTTAACATGGTGTAGACGGGAAATGGGGTCTTTAACACTCTGGAATAAGGGATCCTTCCAGCTGGGGAAATAGTACGATAGGGCCTCTTGCATGGGTGGAGGTATCGTTTTTTAGGTGGATAACCTATAATTGTCGAATTTTAACAGCTTGGTCGATGGGTGCAGAATGGTGGGTGTAAAACTCAAGGGGAGGCCATCGGTACCTGGGTTTTCTTATGGGTTTTATACGGATATGTTTGCTGTATTCTATCTCAGTGATTGGAGTTTCCCAGTTTCTCTATATGCAGTCGGGTGTAGGTTGGGATTGGGGGGCTGTGGTTTAGAAAGTTTTGGACTTTCCTCCTGGTGTGTTCTAGGTGAGAGTATGAGGTCAACACGTATTTGGCCATGTGTTTTACGACTTCCATGGGGCTGTTGGCGTTAATTGGTTTGACCTGTGGGGGTGCTAGTGTAATACTTTTGTGGCGCTTGTGCTCGTTGGTTTACACATATAGGCCCAGAGTCTAACGCATCGTTCCCGAATGTTGAAATAGGAATGGGAGCTGCAGTGGAGAGTTTTTTTTTGGCTTTGTTTGCATATACCTTGTCGGTTTCTCTGGCCTGGAGTTTTAAGCGTTTTTGTCTGTATCCAATGAGTCGGTTTGGGCACTTGGAGTGCATTTAGTAGCAGCTCTTTCCAGTTGTGCTGATTTTTGTTTCAGTTTATACTGGCCAGCGCTAAGGAGACATTCTGGCTTGGGCCTTTGAATGCATCCCAGACAAACTGTGCACCAGCGTTGTGCCTTCGTTTCTAGTGAAAAGAAAATTTCTACCCTCGGATAGGTCTTATCCTCGTATATTAATCCAGCCAAAATGGTTTCAGTCTCCAACGTGTGGGGGGGTGTTTCAGTCCATCTATTTCAGCCCATACAAGGTTGCGTGTCGGATAGAATTCTGGGTGTCATTCCAGTGTTTCGCAACTAGGTAATAGAGTGTATGATGAAGATAATTTCTATGCTGAATAGTATTGTAGGTTGCCGAGAGCATGAGTATTCTTGGTATTGGGGTGTTTGGCTGTGCCAGCATCGACCAGTGTACTGAAATTCCATAACTTTACCAAATCGGTATAGCAAGTAAGGGGGTGGGACCCAATTTGGGGGGTGCAGGACGATCGTTGCGTAAGGTTTGTGTACCATGTTAAAGTCCACCATCCATCTGGCCGGAACTTGGGGTGTTTCCGCCAGGAACTGTGTCCGCGTGTGTGCAGACATTGTGAAGGGTGGGGAACATAGAGCTCAAATAATAATGGCTTAATTGAATTTAGCATATAATAAAACGTATGTACCCGCGGCCAGCCTCAGGTCCAACAATTCAGAATGCCTCGACTTGGCCATAGAGTAATTGCTACTTACCTCTAGAGGAGGAGATAAATTGCGGTGGTAATGCCCAGCCCACCCAAGGTTTTTTGCGGGCTAGTTGTTGGTGGCCGTATAGATGGTTTCAAGTAGGACTGTTATGTCGGAGGCCCGCTGTTTTTTAAACATATTGTAAAACCGCTGTGCGCTTTAAACTTGTTTTGGGTCCCCAGACGTTCCACCAGAGTCTAAATTGGTTAGGTGTCATCATTTGGCATTGGGGCAACTGACTGGACCGGGATTTTCCACATAACAAAACCTACATTAGAATACATTATACACAGAATTGAGGTAGCAGTGAAATACCGAAGCCTATAGGGCCTAAACGTGGTTATTAATAGCCATAATCATAACTATGAACATATAATAACCGGCTCACACTGGACCTCAGTGTGGGCTATAATCTGCCAGAATGAATAAAACAGATTAGGACCGGCCTGGTCTACGAGATCAAATGTTCGTTCTATTGGCACGGAGAATTTTCCGCTACCCTCGGCCGATGAGTCATGGTCGAAATCTTTAAACTGGTCTACAGTTCTTGGATGTTCATGAGCAATTAGTCCACCTGACATGGAAAAAATGGGGTGATGAAGGGGGGGACCAGGGGAGGAGGGCAATGGGGGCGGACCCCACACAGTCACAAGTTCGTTATATAGGGGGTTTAGATTGGTTTTGGCATCTAATGGTGGGGTTCGGGGAGTCGGTTTGGGGTCGGTATCGTAAGGGGGAAATTTTCAAAAGTATGAGAGAAGGATGGTGTTAACTTGACCTTATTTAGATCTACATTAACCAGTTTTGGGGGTTTAGGATACATTGAGGCACTTATCTGTATGGTGAAATGTGCATTCCAGGCCAACGCGTCAAGTCCGGTTACTGGGTGCACGCGTCAATCCGTTACTGTCCCTGATGCTTGAGGTTCTGTTTGTATTCCTCTTGCTGTCCATGGGTAATCCCCCATCGTGGAAGCTCGCTGGGTAGTGAAGAAAAAGAGTTGTGTCTTGGTCTATAATTCTAAGGCGGAAATAGCATAGCTATTTGATGTTGTCTGTCGTAGTCGACGTTTTACTTTTCGGTAAATTTTGTTCTTTTTGCCTTTGGTTCCCGTGGAGAAAGTCCTGGGTAAACTTCGATTGTTGAATGTTTTGAAAGATGCTATTCCCTTTTTCTCTGGTAAACGAAAGTACTGTGTCCCCTGTCCCTGCAAGGGTTAGGATCTGGCGAGAGTGTATTGGTTGGGCACTCCCGGGGAGAAGGTCGGGGTGCCAGCCGGTGGCTTCGGTTACCACCCAAAGTGTTGGAGACTTCATCTCTGCCATATGTTGTTTTTTGTAAATTCTTCTATGAACATGGCGGGGTTGGAGCCCTCAGCTTTTTCTGCGAGTCCCCAAAACGAAGGTTATTGTCGACGTGTCCTATTTTCTAGGTCATCCTGTTTGGCAAAAATGGACTTGGATTGTGTCCTGGTGGTCATTTTTTTTTGGTTGTAGTGGGGTACGTCCTGTTTCCAGTGATTAATACGGGTTTTCAGTTTCTGTGACTCTCTGAGATTTTGAAAATCTTGGCGTAAACAGGGAAATCCGTTTTGACCTCCTCTACTTTTTTTGAAGGTCAGGGTAGATTGGCCGGATAGCAATCGCCTCAAAGGACTTTGGACGATATATCTCTGTTGTGGGTTGGGAGTTTTTTCGGTCACTGTAATCGGAGTGTGTGGGTTGGTTCCGCAAGCACCTGACGGCGGAACAAAATCAAGTTTCTTAGCTGCGTTTCGGACCCTCCATCCCTAATCATAGCACAATCTTTACAATGTCCACACCCTTTCAATCCACCAAATCCCTCACTAGTGGCGCCACCCATGTGATCTCACTACGGTAAGTCCTTGTGAGCTCCCAACATCCAGTTCCATCTCGCTACAAGGATTACACCTATTTGATGACACCAAGCGACATGTCCTTACGTAGCTGAACAGGATCCTATAAAGCTATACACATAAAGTCAATACTGATGACACATCAGCATTATTTGTATCATATCCTGACACAATAGTCTATTGGTGCTCATGTATCTACCTGAATCACACTGAATGACTCTCTCCTATAACAGAGCTACAGTCTATTTACAAAGTACCTTAAAAATTCATGTATCCAAAAATATGAAATAAGTATAAACAAATAACCTATAAAAAAACCACTCATAATAAGGCTACTATACTGATATAATAGAGATCACATACATTCCAGGTATATTAGTATTACTAATATATGGACCCTTATCCATGGAGTCCAATCAATGTAAAATAGTCAATTAGAATAATGTTAATGTTCCACTGGCTAGAGAATGATGCTTACAAATGTAACCAATTAACCTCAAAGAACGATTCCATGCCCATGGGCTAATCTCATTCTAAAGTTAAAACATCTACTTTCAATTTCGATAGCTATCTACTTTCAATTTTCAAAATCTTCTACTTTCGATTGTCGATAATCCTACCTCATTCAATAATATCATATAGTTTTCGTCGGGACTTCAATCCTCGGATTCGATTCAAACTGGGTCTAGTATACCCAAGTTCTTCTCCCAGTTTGGATGGTGTCCCAGATATTAACACAGTGCAAAACTTGAACTACACACCAGGATATTAAATTAGTGTAAAACACAAGTTTAAATAACTACCTCCGGGCCTTAATGTTCACATACATTAGTGTATGTGAACTATTAATAATTCCCTCTGTGCACAACAAGGCATAATTTGGCATTTTTTATAATGGCAGGTAGTTCCTTTTACCTATTTAATAGACTACAGACCCCATGGATATTACCACATGCAATGGAAATCCTCATTCCCCGTGTTCATTGATCCCATTGTTTACTCTCTATCCTTCAGGATGACATTGACAATCGTAATATAGGTCTATTGTGATATTTGAGATGCCAGAGCTCAGTGCTCAGATAACTGTGTCCCCTGGATTCAGGAAGGCCCCTAGGAATTGGGAGGCCCACATCGCTGCTGTTCCATTGTGTTCCTGTCCAGAAGGAGTAAAGCTCTAATGTACCTGTATACTCTTAATATTACAATGGGACATATCCAAGGGTAATTATCTGTGCTAAGCTAGATATACATAAGCGATTATTTTTCTGAGTACCTTCTGATCAAACTTCAATTTCAGCTTGAAACTATAGAATGGTTTTTTTTCTAGCGTCAGGTTCAATGCAAAATTTCTACGTCTTGCCCTACTCTTCCATTTATTTGATAAACCGATCCAGATCAATGATTGGTCTATGTAGCCTCAGAAACTCATCTTAGTATTGCCATTCAAGTCTTGTATAGGGGAGCTGTGGTTAGCAATTATGCTTGCACCGCTGAAGTCCCGAGTTTCGATTCCACCTTGACACATCCACATCTGCACGGAGTTTATTATGTTCTCCTCTCCGCGCTTATGTTGGGGTGGTATGTAAAGCACGACGGAAGTTTAATACCATATTATTGGGAAATCATACATGATAGGGCTTTAATTTAACCCTTTAGAGTGCTGTAATATATTCTCTGAGGAGTTCCATGAAGCTTCACCTATGCCAGGCCCCCAAGTTTAACCTCCTAGACACGTTTTCTCCTAAATTTAAGGGAACTAACTGCCACCAGGAAGTAGCTGCAGTTGATAAAGTGAACGGCTACCTCTTGCTAGCTCGTTCTCTCCTCACTCCTGGCTTTCGAACTAGCCAATCTGCTTCTCTGTGCCTCCTATCAGTACAGCCAATCAGCTTCTCCAGGACCACCTAATTAATATCTATTCCTGTATCTTTCTGGGTGGTAACTGATACCTGGTTTACTGTTATATAAAGATTGTGTGCCTGGGTTTGGTAAATAGTTATATAATGTTTTGAAGCCATTAGTGCTGAATTTTGCATCTTTATATATTATATATCAAAGTCAATGTATGTTTGTAGTATGTGTCCAGAAACATGACTGAATGGCTGGGACAATTTTGATGAGTCTTGTTCTACAGATGTTTTAGGACCAAGAAAAAGAACAAACTATGCAACAAACTATGTTGTAAGAAACTAATATGGCGTTTTGGGGTTGGGAAGGACTCTACACTATAGAAAGAAGTTATAAAAGGGATGGACATGCCCTTTAATAATTCAGGGTACAGAATATTCCCTATTTTTCTAAATATTCTCAGTTTAACTTGCAAACTCAAATCTGTATTCATAGATACTTGAAGGGTGATGATATTCCTTGAAAACTCAAAATATTATCTTTCTCATTGGACTCACTCTTTACCATTGTTTGGATTTACAAGTTTCCTGGACTGCTCATAGGACTTTTCGATGCCTTTATCTCATTATTCTTTCTTATCCCAGTCTAATCTACTCTCACCTGTGTATTACCTCTTATTTTCAGTAAGTTAACTTAGTTTTTTCTGTTTTTCTGATAATCCCAAACAACCTCGTCTCGCGTTTCGCTACTATTGAAGGTAAGTTTAGAATATATAAATAAATGTATAGATTATAGTGTGGGATACATATTTATATGAGCTATATTTGTTCTCGTCCGTTTTGGTTTTTATTGACTTGTTCGGTTTACTTGCAGTCATTCCGATAAATGCTGTAACTGTGGTACGCTCGAGCAGAAGAATCTAAATGTCCCTGATGTAATAGCAAACCGGAATAACACTTCAAAAGTAACTTAAGAGATAAATTCTTGGCTAAATTGTGTTTGTCAATTGCAGAACCTGAAAGGTTATTCTGTGGGTAAAAGGGTAAACCCAATGCAATAACAGTGCAATCCAATGAAATTTCCTGCTTCCCGAATCAACAAAGCCTGGTAGAAAGATTTATTAATGGTTATAGTTTGCAGGCAGGGAGGTTTGACATTTTTACATCTAGACGAGACTTGAGGATATCACTGTAGAAGGAAGCTCCTACAGTGCTTCTAGGGTCATGTATTTCCTGACTCATGTGAGTTTTTGTCAAATTTCCTTGTCTGAATAATAATACAGTTGTCCTGGTACGTCCTAATGTGACTTTGTCCTTTGGGGGACAGATGGGTTCTGGAATTTGCATTGCGATAGGCTCCTTCACAAAAGACTGAGATTTAGAGGTCCTGACAATATGGTAGGGAAATATTAGGAAAGCTGAAGAGAGTGTGGACTTTTCTTCGGGTCCCGGTTCTCGGAAACATGTAATCTATCTGGATTTAGAAGGAGATAAGTTCTTCTGGATAGATACTCTCTCGATATCAACAATCTTGAGGCGGTCCGAGAGCCCGCCGAAGGCTTGCAGTCAGTGTTGTGTTATTCCAAAGTCTCTGGCTGCTAGGGTACAACAATTGGATGGCATATTGTCCTAACAGATTGAGAACCTTTACTGATTGCATCACTAGATAGCAGCTGTCTTTCGACCTGGTGCGTCAAAAACCTTGTGAAACATGTTCAGGAAAGAAGGTATTTTGTTGACTATGGGATGGGAGGGGAATGCCCAAGAAAGAGCATTTCCCTCAATTGAGGCAATGATTCTAACCAACCTTGGGGCCCTATCCGAGACAAATTTTTGAGATGGCTAACAGCTAAAAAAAAGGATTATACCGTCATGGCAACATCCTCTGTGGGCGTAATATCTTATATGACCTGTAGGAGTATTGTATATATTTTAACGAGGGCAAGAATTCATATCCACCCATCTCACACTCAGTAGTTGTGACTGAACAATGTGCTGGAAACAGCACACTGTCTGTGGGGCTTGGATGAGCCCATTTTATGACCTGCCTGGGCCCTAGGTTAATAGTGTGTGGGAAGGGGCATGAAATGGGAATTTAGACATTATGTTAGTTTAGTTTACTCTCTGTAGCAAATGTGTGTCTTTTTTGTATCTGTGTTTATCCCCTGTAAGTTTGCATCTGGTATGTATTCATCTTTGGGGGGGGTGCCTGTCTGTGAGATGATCCACTGCAAGCACGCTCGCTGCACATTGCTGTCCACCACATGTGCGCACGGACTCACATGCGCATGACATCACGTTGCATGCACCGGATGTCACCCACGTGCACAATTAAACTCGTGAGCCCCACATAACATCCTAAAAACAACTTCCTGTCAAATGTGACTAGCCCGCATCCCATGGGGCAAGCCCAAAAATTCCAGCACACAGCAGGAGGAAGAAAGAATAGTTTGAAAGAGGAAAGGTAGGGTTGGGAGGTGTTGAATTTAAAAAACACAAAAGACTTACATTTATAGCACTAATCTATCATCAACATAAGATTAAGTTAAGTGTACATATCTTTTAATACACACCACCTGAAAGGTAACTGCATATAACTGCAGTTTCTAATTTTTTCTTTTAATTTAAAGAAAAATTTTTTAAAGGGGCGGTGTATGTTCTGTGCATAAATGGGGCAGCGATGGGCCGATCAATGACATATTTTACCCCTTTTGAAATGTTGAGAGGTATGAGATATATACTTCTAGACTTTAAGATACATGCTTCAAATTTGTGTAGAAACACAGTCATCCACAACTTTTAAGCCATACTAATATATAATATATATATCTATATATAATCTACCGAATACTGCCCTGGATGAATGAGACCTTCACACGCCTTTTTTTTCAGATCCGCAATCGTTTTCACACCGAGACTGAACTCTGGAGGTTATGTGAATCCTGTATTCTGTAACAAGGATCTCTGTATTTAAAGGGGCATGTCCCCCCACCAAACTATAATCCCCCCACTACTTCAGGAGACAGAAATAAAGTTACAGAACTTACCTGTCCTCATCGCTTCTTTGCTGCATCTCCTTTGACAGGTTCCCAAAGAGGGACTATGTGCATGCGCAGTGTGGAGCGCATAGAATACAGAGTCTAGTCTGGGACCTGTCAAAAGTGGCATAATAGATGCGACAGGCAAGTTCTGTAACTTCATTCCTTGTCTCCTGAAGTTTTAACTGAAGAACGGGAGGTAAGACAAGCAACCAGGCTCGGGCCCAATTTTGATCTCTGGTTCAGGTGCAGACGTTTTCCACCTTACAACCTGATTTCAATAGTTTTAGGGATTCAATACAAATTATAACTTCGGACTTGTGAGTTATCATAGACAACTAGCCCTTGTAAACTCACGACATGGCAGAGGCAGTACCTGCTAATTGGTGTGAATAAAATATAAAAGGGAAACATATTTCAGCTATGCAACACACTGGTTCTTCCTGGAGTGCCAGATGGTTGTGTTATGCTCTACCTTTTATTGAGGCTGAATCGCTGATCACATTCAAAAACAGGATTAGATATCTTCTTGTCTTCTGTGTCTTTTCTGTATTTCGTTTTCACTTTGGCAGACAGTGCACACTGCCATAGATGCCCCCAATATGGAATGGCCCAACATGGGAAGAAATCAGTGTATAGCACGAAGAGAAGAATTCCTATCCTATACTAATTATAATTTCTGTGATCCTTTTCCTTTCGCTCATTTCTCTTGCCTTCATCGCTGCTTGTTATGTTTTGTGTTCATTAATCCCATGAACACGCCCCATTGTCAAGCCAATCACAGAACCTCACGCTTCCTCCTCCCTGGTCTCCATCAACTGAGCTTCACCAGTGTGTTTTCTGTTCCTCGGTCCGCCCTGTGGATATAACCTGCATGTTTACATTAATCACTTGTGAATCACCTTCTTCCAGAGCTTTCTCTTCTCTCCTCGGCCAGAACGATCAGGGTTTTACATTGCTAATTCAGAGTCCACCAAGCCTGTGAGCTCTGGAGGAATGGGTGGGGTCAAACTGTCCAATTCTGTAGTCTTGATCTGTTCATTCATTCAATAATCATCTGTATGACTTGGTTGGCCTTTCTCCTCCCTATCGATATGTACTGTTCACACATTACCTGGCACAATCATCATTCAGTGCAATGAGGATCAGCTATTGCCTTTACTCATTTATTGGTTAATGGGGCTTCTGGCGAAGCTTGTTATTTTTGTTTTAGGCATTTTTAGCTCGATTACCGGACAGTTTTAATGAGGCCAGTACCTCACTTTCAGCATGCTGGTCTTCTGAGTGTTTGGATCACAAGGATCCCGCCTATCTGCAGCACCAAAGGGAAAAACACTGCATATGATTAAACATAATATTACATACATTTTACAAGGATTATGACTGAATTAAACTTTATTCAGGGTCACGCAGCTGATTACGTGACTTACCCAGATCACTTATTTTTTTAAAAAAAATAAATATTGCTTTCCCAATAAATAATATCGGAACATCGTAAAGGTAAATTAAGACATAAGATTTAGTAACATACTTAAACCATAGGTTAAGGCTATTGGACATTTACATATTTATTGAGCTATGGTACATACCTCATCTCTGGTATTATATCTTTGGCTTTTTCGTTGAGACTTTTACTATAGTCGTCCAGCTTCTTTTGAAGTTTCAACAGTGAGGCACGAAGAGATGAATCGTGTTCGAAGAATTTTTTCTCGGAGTGTATATATTTAATGAACTTTTTTACCCCGTTCAAATAGTTTCGCACAGTCCCAGATGTGGTGTGGGTGGATAATTCGTTGAAAAATTCCACTGCCCTCTCTGTATTATGTAGGCAACCAACTCTGCATTCATCTTTATCCACAAAATACAAGAATTGTGCTAGGTTTTCTGCCTGTGAAATATAAAGGATAATTAGAACAAACTGTGTCTGGATTTATGGCTGTGCATGTTATTATTAACAACTATTGTCACATGCTTACCTCATGTTTGCTTTCAGAATAATTTGTCTGAAGATAGGAAACGTATCCTTTAAGAACTTCTTCCTTCATGCTGTGCTTCTCGTATAATCCAGCGGCGATCATTCCTCTTCTTGCAGAAACAGATGCTCTAAAGAACAGAAACAAAGATCAAGGTGTTAATTTCTAATATAAATATATTCCTTCTTTGGTCTTCCTTTGCAGTAATTTTGCAAAGTAGTATAGGTCTGCTATATACTTAAGATGGCTAGCTTTATTTATACTTTATTACTTCAAAGAGATAAATCTTGAAAGTAAAGGAATCACTATAGGTGCTATAAAACTGGTGTCACAATACAACCAGACAATATTTCAATATAATTATACTATTTAATGAGTCAGTTGTATATAGCATGTATATTAGACATGTATATTATACACACACATATGTTATGTATTAAGAGATCCACTAGTAAAGTTATATAACAATATATAAAGTGCTATAATCTAGGAACATTGTGTTAAAGATACATTTTATGTCTGCATTTTACTCTCTCCCCCTGTGCTAAGAGCAAGTTATAGAAATCTTGCAGGGGGCAGACTTGTGTGTTAGGCAGAAAAAAGAGCAGAACCGTGAAAAATATTGGAGGGTCCATCTTTTTTTTCCCAACTAAAAAAATATGTGACAAGCCAGACAGCCTTCAATTATCTCAAACATATCAGAAGGTTCGTTTTCTATCAAATGAGAGGTACCAACCTGCGGCAGACAAAAAAAGTCTCTATTCGTCCTGTACTTTTTTTACGGATGTATTGCAGGACATTCAAAAAAAAATGTTCAAGGGGATTTCCAATGAAGTTGTCAAGAAAAGGTAACTGATGATAACCTTAATCCACTATATTTGTAAAATATATACTTAATAAAGTTTGTGAAGGTTCTCATTCATCCAGGTCATGGTATATCTGTTGTATTCAATTAGATCAACTGGACTTGAAATGTAGTTCTTGAAGACGTTTCGCTAGTCATCCGACTGGCTTTCTAATTCGAATGACTTGTACAAGAATCTGTGGCAATTATGTACCCTGGAAAATCCCAATTAGCATATCACAGCCAGGTGTTAAGGGTGTGATTAGATAGTGGCTAAGAGGTGTTATAGGAACGCCCAGAGTAAGGTGTTAAAACAGCATTGTACATGGCAGACAGTTGGTGTCGAACCCCCCCACCTCTATTTAGGCTTGGTTTCTTTATTTTCACATAAATGGCCTCCTTAACACCTCTCTTGAACCAGTCACGTTCCTTCGCCAGTATGTTAACATTACAATCTTCAAAGGTATGTCCTTTATCCTTAAGATGCAGATACACGGCTGAGTCCTGACCCGAGGAATTGGCTCTTCTGTGCTGGGCCATACGTTGATGCAGTTGCTGTTTGGTCTCCCCCACATACAAATCAGAGCATTCTTCACTGCACTGCACAGCATATATGATGTCGCTTTTCTTGTGTTTTGGTATTGGGTCTTTCGGATGTACCAATTGCTGCCTCAGTGTGTTGTTCGGTTTAAAGCAGACAGGGATACGATGTTTTATGAAAATTCTTCTTAATTTCTCGGAGACCCCTGCTACATATGGGATGACCAGTTCTTCTCCTGTCTTGCTTTTCCCCTTCACTGTTGGTATTCGTGTTCTTTTCTTTCCTTCTACTTCTTTTGACAAAGGCCCAGTCTGGATATCCACAAGTTTTAAGGGCTCCTCTGAGATGTTTCATTTCTTTAGCCTTTGCCTCTGTGCTAGTGGGGATGTTCTCGGCTCTGTGTTGCAGGGTTCTGATGACCCCCAGCTTCTGATCTAAAGGGTGGTGGGAGTCAAACATCAAATACTGATCTGTGTGTGTTGGTTTTCTGTAAACCTCTACTTCCAGTTTACCATTTTCCTTAACTTCTACCAAGCAGTCCAAGAAAGCCAGTTTGTTGTTTTGTACCTCTTCCCTTGTGAATTTAATGTTTTGGTCCACTGCATTAATGTGTTCTGTGAAAGCTTGTACTTCCTTCTGGTGGATTTTAACCCAGGTGTCATCAACATATCTGAACCAGTGGCTGGGTGCTATGCCCTTAAAGGTATTAAGCGCCTGTGTTTCTACCTCCTCCATGTAAAGGTTGGCCACAATAGGTGAAACTGGAGATCCCATAGCACATCCATGTTTTTGCTTATAGAACTTATCCCTGTATTTAAAATAGGTGGTATTCAGGACAAGTCCAACAAGGAACACACCTGTTCTGGGTTGAGATCAGTTCTGCTGGTAAGAGTGCTGTCTTGGCCCAGCCGTTTTCTCACCATGTCAACAGCCTCCTTGGTGGGTATACAAGTGAAGAGAGATGTCACATCATAGGACACCATAGTTTCTTCTACACCGAGTACTATATCTTCAATCTTGTTGGTGAAATCCTGAGAGTTCTGGATGTGATGCTTAGAACTTCCCACCAAAGGTCCTAAGATGTTAGTAGATATTTTGCCACCTTGTATGTTACCGAGTTGATGCTGCTGACTATAGGTCTTAGTGGGGCCCCTTCCTTATGTATCTTGGGAGTCCATATATGCATGGATGTGCCTCACCAGGGTAGAGGCGATGATACATTGCTCGGTCAATGGCTTTATCCTTTTGAAGCTGTTGTAGTAAGTCTATGACTCTTTTCTTGTAACGGCTGGTGGGATCCCTTGAAAGCCTCATATGTGTTGTTATCGGCCAGGAGCATGGTCACCTTATCATGGTAGTCTGAGGTGTTGAGTACCACTGTGCATCTTCCTTTATCTGCGGTAGAATGGTGATACTGGAATCTTTCTTGAGGGATGTTAAGGCTCTTCTTTCCTGTGTAGTCAGGTTAGATGAAGGAGTTTTAGCACTGGCTAAGGCTGCAGATACCTTAAGGCGAAGTTGTTCTGCCTCACTCTGTGATACCTTATTACTGTGGATAGAGGCTTCTGTGGCTGCTATAATATCCACCACAGGGATGGCTTTAGGGGTGATGGCAAAATTCAAGCCCTTACCAAGGACTTCCATTTCTGGCTGGGTCAGGGTCCTGTTAGACAAGTTTCTCACCCATTCCTCCTTGTTTGATGAAGTGACACTTCCCTCCTTTTGTATCCAAGGTAGTTGTTCTCCTTTGGGGCTGTTCTGGGATGACAGAATAGAGAACTTGTTCTGTTGCCTTTGTTTGCCCTTACAGTGCTGAGAAAGCTGTGCTTGTTTGGTGAACTCCATCACTCTTTCCCAGATGGACACAGGTAGCTGTGAGGCCAGGTTCTGTTCTAGTTGACTAATGTTGTGCATTAAAGCATCGACTGTAAAATGTGTCTGTCGTACCCGTTCACTTAGGAGCTGTGTTTGAGCCTTTTGCAGTATCTGTTTGGCTCTGATGCCTTTAACCGTGGAATCCAGACGTATACTGCATGGTACTAGCCTTTGTTGTCTGCATCGGAGGTTAAATCGCAGGTGGTTTCTGTAGTCTGCCAATTTCCTTGCTGTCTTTTCATATTGCCGTACAAGTTTGAGGGGTTTTCTCCCCAAAATGATTAGAAATATGCTTGGAAATTGGAAATTTCTAATCATTTTGGGGAGAAAACCCTCAAACTTGTACGGCAATATGAAAAGACAGCAAGGAAATTGGCAGACTACAGAAACCACCTGCGATTTAACCTCCGATGCAGACAACAAAGGCTAGTACCATGCAGTATACGTCTGGATTCCACGGTTAAAGGCATCAGAGCCAAACAGATACTGCAAAAGGCTCAAACACAGCTCCTAAGTGAACGGGTACGACAGACACATTTTACAGTCGATGCTTTAATGCACAACATTAGTCAACTAGAACAGAACCTGGCCTCACAGCTACCTGTGTCCATCTGGGAAAGAGTGATGGAGTTCACCAAACAAGCACAGCTTTCTCAGCACTGTAAGGGCAAACAAAGGCAACAGAACAAGTTCTCTATTCTGTCATCCCAGAACAGCCCCAAAGGAGAACAACTACCTTGGATACAAAAGGGGAAGTGTCACTTCATCAACAAGGAGGAATGGGTGAGAAACTTGTCTAACAGGACCCTGACCCAGCCAGAAATGGAAGTCCTTGGTAAGGGCTTGAATTTTGCCATCACCCTAAAGCCATCCCTGTGGTGGATATTATAGCAGCCACAGAAGCCTCTATCCACAGTAATAAGGTATCACAGAGTGAGGCAGAACAACTTCGCCTTAAGGTATCTGCAGCCTTAGCCAGTGCTAAAACTCCTTCATCTAACCTGACTACACAGGAAAGAAGAGCCTTAACATCCCTCAAGAAAGATTCCAGTATCACCATTCTACCGGCAGATAAAGGAAGATGCACAGTGGTACTCAACACCTCAGACTACCATGATAAGGTGACCATGCTCCTGGCCGATAACAACACATATGAGGCTTTAACAAGGGATCCCACCAGCCGTTACAAGAAAGAGTCATAGACTTACTACAACAGCTTCAAAAGGAAAAGCCATTGACCGAGCAATGTATCATCGCCTCTACCCTGGTGAGGCACATCCATGCATATATGGACTCCCAAAGATACATAAGGAAGGGGCCCCACTAAGACCTATAGTCAGCAGCATCAACTCGGTAACATACAAGGTGGCAAAATATCTAGCTAACATCTTAGGACCTTTGGTGGGAAGTTCTAAGCATCACATCCAGAACTCTCAGGATTTCACCAACAAGATTGAAGATATAGTACTCGGTGTAGAAGAAACTATGGTGTCCTATGATGTGACATCTCTCTTCACTTGTATACCCACCAAGGAGGCTGTTGACATGGTGAGAAAACGGCTGGGCCAAGACAGCACTCTTACCAGCAGAACTGATCTCAACCCAGAACAGGTGTGTTCCTTGTTGGACTTGTGCCTGAATACCACCTATTTTAAATACAGGGATAAGTTCTATAAGCAAAAACATGGATGTGCTATGGGATCTCCAGTTTCACCTATTGTGGCCAACCTTTACATGGAGGAGGTAGAAACACAGGCGCTTAATACCTTTAAGGGCATAGCACCCAGCCACTGGTTCAGATATGTTGATGACACCTGGGTTAAAATCCACCAGAAGGAAGTACAAGCTTTCACAGAACACATTAATGCAGTGGACCAAACATAAATTCACAAGGGAAGAGGTACAAAACAACAAACTGGCTTTCTTGGACTGCTTGGTAGAAGTTAAGGAAAATGGTAAACTGGAAGTAGAGGTTTACAGAAACCAACACACACAGATCAGTATTTGATGTTTGACTCCCACCACCCTTTAGATCAGAAGCTGGGGGTCATCAGAACCCTGCAACAACAGAGCCGAGAACATCCCCACTAGCACAGAGGCAAAGGCTAAAGAAATGAAACATCTCAGAGGAGCCCTAAAACTTGTGGATATCCAGACTGGGCCTTTGTCAAAAGAAGTAGAAGGAAAGAAAAGAACACGAATACCAACAGTGAAGGGGAAAAGCAAGACAGGAGGAAGAACATGGTCATCCCATATGTAGCAGGGGTCTCCGAGAAATTAAGAAGAATTTTCATAAAACATCGTATCCCTGTCTGCTTTAAACCGAACAACACACTGAGGCAGCAATTGGTACATCCGAAGACCCAATACCAAAACACAAGAAAAGCGACATCATATATGCTGTGCAGTGCAGTGAAGAATGCTCTGATTTGTATGGGGGGAGACCAAACAGCAACTGCATCAACGTATGGCCCAGCACAGAAGAGCCAATTCCTGGGTCAGGACTCAGCCGTGTATCTGCATCTTAAGGATAAAGGACATACCTTTGAAGATTGTAATGTTAACATACTGGCGAAGGAACGTGACTGGTTCAAGAGAGGTGTTAAGGAGGCCATTTATGTGAAAATAAAGAAACCAAGCCTAAATAGAGGTGGGGGGGTTCGACACCAACTGTCTGCCATGTACAATGCTGTTTTTAACACCTTACTCTGGGCGTTCCTATAACACCTCTTAGCCACTATCTAATCACACCCTTAACACCTGGCTGTGATATGCTAATTGGGATTTTCCAGGGTACATAATTGCCACAGATTCTTGTACAAGTCATTCTGAATTGAGAAAGCCAGTCGGATGACTAGCGAAACGTCTTCAAGAACTACATTTCAAGTCCAGTTGATCTAATTGAATACAACAGATATACTTAATAAAAGCTATCAACTATTTTTTTAAATCTATTTTAGGTATTCAACCATTATGAATACAATAAAAACCCCAGCCGAATGCCGCAGACTGCTCGAAGTCGCTAAGCAGTCATTCATTGAGTGTCGGAAACGTTACGAAAGGGAAAATTAATACACATATATCATTAACAATTACGTATTATTTGGAAGCATTGTTGATCCTGAAACATCTCCAGAGGGGGCGTTGTCCAGAATATGACAGTAAGCTAGCGTTGAAATTGTGGATCAGTTCTTGGCAATACAAATCTCCATTACTGATATTTTACCATTTCTTACCATAGGTCTCTGAGTGGGAGAATAGAGTACGCCACACATATTCCACAGGTGGATGCAGTGTGGAATTAATCATCATCGGAGTGCAGATGCATAAAACTGCATCACAGCAAGTGGCTACATTTGCCTTAACAGAAGAGGAAGTGAGTTGACGATCGATATCACGGACGACAGTGATTCGATCGATGTAGTAGATCGATCAGCGATCGATGACATGCATATAGATCGATCGATCGACGATGCATGCAGACGATCGATCAACTGACATCGATCGATACGACGTCTAATGTGCGATCGATCGATCATTCGACTGGAGACGAGGGCAAGAGGAGGAGGGGTAAATAGAAATGTATTCTTGACAAATGTATATATTCAATCTGAGTAATATAAATATATTCCTTCTTTGGTCTTCCTTTGCAGTAATTTTGCAAAGTAGTATACTATAATCTATAGGTCTGCTATATACTTAAGATGGCTAGCTTTATTTATACTTTATTACTTCAAAGAGATAAATCTTGAAAGTAAAGGAATCACTATAGGTGTTATAAAACTGGTGTCACAATACAACCAGACAATATTTCAATATCACACTTCAACCAGGCCAAACACACCTAGGTGTATAAGAACCAGGGGGTTAAGAAACTAGCACCTTCATATTAAAAGAAAAATTTCACACTTCAACCAGACCAAACTTAGTATGCTAATTACATACTTACAATATAGTGACATAAACATGGGTGGGGCAGTGAGTAATAGTAATGTAGCAAGTTTCAAAGCAAACAAGGTTATAAAGTGTAACATGTTTTATATAAATCATATCATAATAACATATAATATATATATATATATATATATTCATCATTAACATGTAAAAGAAAACACACAAGAGAAGTAGGGTATTACATACTGTGGTGGTGGTGATGGTGGAGTAATGTGTCCGCTTCTTCAGTGGTTTGTTGGGGTTTATCTGTGATGATGCTCCTTTCTCCTCCAAGAAGTTGACAACACCGTCGAGGTTGTGTTGAGAATCAAACGAGCAATTAGCTCTTTGTAGCTAACAACACTGAGGTTCCTCACACATTCCTCATCTTACTTTTTGCCTCCTCCACAAGCATTGAAATGTCTGCATCTGCTGCATCCTTCTTGCAGGTGACGAAGATGCAAAGGCAATCTGTCTGTCACCTTTGCGCAAAATTTGCAGGCAGGCTATTTCTGTTCTTCGTAAGATAACATATAATGTCAGGAAAAAGCATTACATGATTAACCATATTTACATTGCATTGGAGGCTGGAGAAGGCAATAATTATAAATTTTCTACCACAACACATAATGTCTAAACAGTTGCATAATAACATAGTAACTGAGTTTTACAAAGACATAATTAAAAAAAATGACAATAAAACATGTATGCAATTTTGAAAATACAGGACATCAGAAGAAATAACATATGTATAGAAGTACTTACCCATCAGAGGCCATGTCTTCTAAGTTCTAATGAGATGCTAAAAGGGAATAAGAAAATGTTATTTGTGGGGAAAAAGGGAAGAAAATTAGAACACAGATGCAAAATTTACAGATGCTTAAATCAGGAGTGCAATGTAAAAAATAGAAAGGTTAATTTGGTACAAAATAATATCAAAATAGCAAAGCAATGTCAAAATTTCTTTCTTGAAGCAGCAAATTGAGCAGAGATCCAAAGGAGTTGCTGTTCAGCCAGCAAAATCAAGAATGATCTTGTGATGGGCCCAACCAGAGGTTTTATACTATTCCTGAACTTGGGGTGTGAAGAGAAACAAAAGGGACAATAACTGTAATGTAAATTTTTTTCACACAACTTTGAGTAAAAGGCATGTACAGGGAGATAAATCTTCAAAGGCTATAGGTGTTATAGAAACTTTGGATTAAGAAGTAGTGTTTTAATAAAAGAAATATGTCACACTTCAACCAGACCAAACCCAGTATGCTAATAATATACTTACAATATAAAAAAACCCAAAGAGTGAGTTGGGTGAAGAGTGAATAGAAACAAGTTTAAAAGCAAGCAGATTTATAAAGTGTAACATAAAAGTTACATTTAAATTATATATATATAATTATTTGTACCTTTAATTTTTAGCTGGTTTCGTGTGTGTGTGGCTTTATAAGACCAATCACATTCCTTGCTATTCAATTAAATTATACTATAATGAGTCAGTTGTGTTATATATTATATATATATATATATATATTAGACATGTATATTATACACACATAGTTATGTATTAAGAGATCCGTAGTAAATTTATATAACAATATAGAAATGCTATAATCTTGGAACATTATGTATAAATTATATATTCATGTGTGCATTTTACTCTTCCCCTGTGCTAGAGTTTGGAAGTCTTGCAAGGGGCAGACTTAAAATATACACTGATAGACTAATACTTATGGGGTGTGCGATTTTAAGTATAGCATTTAAATGATGTAATTTGTCCAGTGGCGTCCATAATCTCAGCATTATGCACATGATACTCTTTCCGACAATTGTCTGTAGGTGATGATTGCATGTATATAAGCGTGTGGGCACATGTCGTGTCTATGTCTCCTAGGAAGTATAAAACATAACGTAGGCAATACCGAAAACAATCAGTGCAGAGGAGGGTTACAGAAATTCGCGGCAGGGGTCCAATTCTTGGCACATAAGAGGAAAAGACAGCATAGATGGAAGGGACTGAAGGAGGGACCAAGTTGCCATGGACTAGTAAGGGAACTGAGAAAGAAAGCAGAAAAAGACACTTAAATGTATCTACTGCTACACTTAATATAGTGAACACCAAATTAATATACTATAAAAGTTAATGTCTGCTATATTGTCTAATAATATGTTTATATTTTATTAAGATAGCTAGTGGACATGTTTTTATATTTTTGAGATTTGTTTAAAACATCAATTTTGTTAGATAAAAAACTATAGCTCAAGAACTTTATAAAGATGGAAGCAAAACTGTATTGTTACTTCAAGGAGATATCTTGAAAAGAAAGGAATCTATAGGTGTTTATAGAAACTTGGATTAAGAAAGTAGTGTTTTTATATAAAAGAAAAAATCACACTTAAACCAGACCAAACCCAGGATGCTAATAAACATGCTACAATTGTAAAATTCAAAGAGATAAATCTTGAAAGAGAAGAAATTCCTACAGGTGTTATAAAAACTTTGGATTAAAAAACTAGACATATATAAAAGAAAAATGTCAACATTTAGTGTCAATGCTAAAATAAATATTGCTTTCCCCAAAAAAATATCGGAACATCGTAAGGTAAATAAGACATAAGAATTACAACCATTTTATTTGTATTACAATTTCTACTTTAAAATCTAGCATCTTCTTAGATGACTGGTAAAAGTATTTGAAACCTTTTTCTTTGACACAATCAGTCATTGCCTATCATTATGTGTATGTTTGAGCTAGAAAAAAAAAACATTACCATCAATACCCAACACTGGCATTGAAAAACAGAGAGATAAGCACTTTTGAATACATCTTTTTTTTCCTTCATAATAATAACAAATGCAGTGTTATAGATATAAAGTGCATATGATTAAACATAATATTACATACATTTACAAGGAGTATGACTGATTAAACTTTATTCAGGTCACGCAGCTGATACGGACTTACCCACGATCAACTTATTTTTAAAAAAAATAAATATTGCTTTCCCAATAAATAACATCGGAACATCGTAAAGGTAAATTAAGAAATAAGATTTACAACAATTGATTTGCTATTACAATTTCTACTTTAAAATCTAGCATACTTCTTAATGACTGGTAAAAGTATTAGAAACCTTTTCTTTCTGACACAATCAGTCATTGCCTATCATTAGTGTATGTTTGCAGCTAGAAAAAAAAAAACAATACCATCAATACCCAACACTGTGCATTGAAAAAACAGAGAGATAAGGCACTTTTGAATACATCTTTTTTTCTTCAGAATACCATAACAAATGCAGGAGTTTTATAGATATAAAGTAACTACATTTCAAGTCCAGTTGATCTAATTGAATACAACAGATATACTTAATAAAAGCTATCAACTATTTTTCTTTTAAATCTATTTTAGGTATTCAACCATTATGAATACAATAAAAACCCCAGCCGAATGCCGCAGACTGCTCGAAGTCGCTAAGCAGTCATTCATTGAGTGTCTTGGAAACGTTACGAAAGGGAAAATTAATACACATATATCATTAACAATTACGTATTATTTGGAAGCATTGTTGATCCTGAAACATCTCCAGAGGCCGGGCGTTGTCCAGAATATGACAGTAAGCTAGCGTTGAAATTGTGGATCAGTTCTTGGCAATACAAATCTCCATTACTGATATTTTACCATTTCTTACCATAGGTCTCTGAGTGGGAGAATAGAGTACGCCACACATATTCCACAGGTGGATGCAGTGTGGAATTAATCATCATCGGAGTGCAGATGCATAAAACTGCATCACAGCAAGTGGCTACATTTGCCTTAACAGAAGAGGAGGAAGGGGTAAATAGAAATGTATTCTTGACAAATGTATATATTCAATCTGAGTAATATAAATATATTCCTTCTTTGGTCTTCCTTTGCAGTAATTTTGCAAAGTAGTATACTATAATCTATAGGTCTGCTATATACTTAAGATGGCTAGCTTTATTTATACTTTATTACTTCAAAGAGATAAATCTTGAAAGTAAAGGAATCACTATAGGTGCTATAAAACTGGTGTCACAATACAACCAGACAATATTTCAATATCACACTTCAACCAGGCCAAACACACCTAGGTGTTATAGAAACCAGGGGATTAAGAAACTAGCACCTTCATATTAAAAGAAAAATTTCACACTTCAACCAGACCAAACTTAGTATGCTAATTACATACTTACAATATAGTGACATAAAACATGGGTGGGGCAGTGAGTAATAGTAATGTAGCAAGTTTCAAAGCAAACAAGGTTATAAAGTGTAACATGTTTTATATATATATATCACCACATTCCTCATCTTACTTTTTGCCTCCTCCACAAGCATTGAAATGTCTGCATCTGCTGCATCCTTCTTGCAGGCCTGACGAAGATGCAAAGGCAATCTGTCTGTCACCTTTGCGCAAAATTTGCAGGCCAGGCTATTTCTGTTCTTTCTGTAAGATAACATATAATGTCAGGGAAAAAGCATATACATGATTAACCATATTTACATTGCATTGGAGGCTGGAGAAAGGCAATAATTATAAATTTTTCTACCCAACACATAATGTCTAACAGTTGCATAATAACATAGTAACTGAGTTTTTACAAAGACATAATTAAAAAAAATGACAATAAAACATGTATGCAATCTTTGAAAATACAGGACATCAGAAGAAATAACATATGTATAGAAGTACTTACCCATCAGAGGCCATGTCTTCTAAGTTCTATATGAGATGCTAAAAGGGAATAAGAAAATGTTATTTCTGTGGGGAAAAAGGGAAGAAAATTAGAACACAGATGCAAAATTTACAGATGCTTAAATCAGGGAGCTGCAATGTAAAAAATAGAAAGGTTAATTTGGTACAAAATAATATCAAAATAGCAAAGCAATGTCAAAATTTCTTTCTTGAAGCAGCAAATTGAGCAGAGATCCAAAGGAGCTTGCTTGTTCAGCCAGCAAAATCAAGAATGATCTGATTTGAAATGGGCCCAACCAGAGGTTTTATACTATTCCTGAACTTGGGGTGTGAAGAGAAACAAAAGGGACAATAACTGTAATGTAAATTTTTTTCACACAACTTTGAGTAAAAGGCATGTACAGGGAGATAAATCTTCAAAGGCTATAGGTGTTATAGAAACTTTGGATTAAGAAAGTAGTGTTTTTATATAAAAGAAATATGTCACACTTCAACCAGACCAAACCCAGTATGCTAATAATATACTTACAATATAAAAAAACCCAAAGAGTGAGTTGGGCAGTGAATAGAAACAAGTTTAAAAGCAAGCAGATTTATAAAGTGTAACATAAAAGTTACATTTTAAATATATATATATATATATATATTTTGTACCTTTAATTTTTAGCTGAGTTTCTGTGTGTGTGTGCTTTATAAGACCAATTCACATTTCCTTATGCTATTCAATTAAATTATACTATTTAATGAGTCAGTTGTGTTATATATATATATATATATATATATATATATTAGACATGTATATTATACACACATATGTTATGTATTAAGAGATCCAGTAGTAAATTTATATAACAATATAGAAATGCTATAATCTAGGAACATTATGTATAAATATTTATATTTCATGTGTGCATTTTACTCTTTCCCCTGTGCTAAGAGCAAGTTATGGAAGTCTTGCAAGGGGCAGACTTAAAATATACACTTTGTACCTTTAATTTTTAGCTGGGTTTGTGTGTGCGTTATATCTTTAAATGTATATGTTTTATAATTTTAAATGTCATTTTCAAAGACCAATTCACATTTCATTATGCTATTCAATTAAATTATACTATTTAATGAGTCAGTTGTATATATATGCATGTATATTAGACATGTATATTATACACACACATATGTTATGTATTAAGAGATCCACTAGTAAAGTTATATAACAATATATAAAGTGCTATAATCTAGGAACATTGTGTATAAAGATATACATTTTATGTCTGCATTTTACTCTCTCCCCCTGTGCTAAGAGCAAGTTATAGAAATCTTGCAGGGGGCAGACTTGTGTGTTAGGCAGAAAAAAGAGCATAGAACCGTGAAAAATATTGAGAGGGTCCATCTTTTTTTTTCCCAACTAAAAAAATATGTGACAAGCCAGACAGCCTTCAATTATCTCAAACATATCAGAAGGTTCGTTTTCTATCAAATGAGAGGTACCAACCTGCGGCAGACAAACAAAAGTCTCTATTCGTCCTGTACTTTTTTTACGGATGTATTGCAGGACATTCAAAAAAAAATGTTCAAGGGGATTTCCAATGAAGTTGTCAAGAAAAGGTAACTGATGATAACCTTTAATCCACTATATTTGTAAAATATATACTTAATAAAGTTTGTGAAGGTTCTCATTCATCCAGGTCATGGTATATCTGTTGTATTCAAACAACAAACTGGCTTTCTTGGACTGCTTGGTAGAAGTTAAGGAAAATGGTAAACTGGAAGTAGAGGTTTACAGAAAACCAACACACACAGATCAGTATTTGATGTTTGACTCCCACCACCCTTTAGATCAGAAGCTGGGGGTCATCAGAACCCTGCAACACAGAGCCGAGAACATCCCCACTAGCACAGAGGCAAAGGCTAAAGAAATGAAACATCTCAGAGGAGCCCTTAAAACTTGTGGATATCCAGACTGGGCCTTTGTCAAAAGAAGTAGAAGGAAAGAAAAGAACACGAATACCAACAGTGAAGGGGAAAAGCAAGACAGGAGGAAGAACATGGTCATCCCATATGTAGCAGGGGTCTCCGAGAAATTAAGAAGAATTTTCAAAAAACATCGTATCCCTGTCTGCTTTAAACCGAACAACACACTGAGGCAGCAATTGGTACATCCGAAAGACCCAATACCAAAACACAAGAAAAGCGACATCATATATGCAGTGCAGTGCAGTGAAGAATGCTCTGATTTGTATGTGGGGGAGACCAAACAGCAACTGCATCAACGTATGGCCCAGCACAGAAGAGCCAATTCCTCGGGTCAGGACTCAGCCGTGTATCTGCATCTTAAGGATAAAGGACATACCTTTGAAGATTGTAATGTTAACATACTGGCGAAGGAACGTGACTGGTTCAAGAGAGGTGTTAAGGAGGCCATTATTGGAGAAGCAGTGATTGTGCAGGGATATGATCACTTTATACAAATTGTTGTAAGGGTCCCTGGTCCATTATAATGATTTATATTTTAAAACTATAAAACAAGAAACTTAGATTTGCTTACTTGTATGGCTGGCAGTATCTTTTGGCAATACTAAAATAACAAAAAGAAAATAATAAAGGGGGGGGGATTCAATATGCTGCAAAGCCATGTAAAACCCACGTTAACTGTCAAAGTTTTATCGGGTTATTGTGTGTTTTACACGTATTTTAGGGCAGTGCGCCATTTCCAATTGTTTTTGGAAATAGTGCAGTGCACTCAATACAAAACCCCTTTGGTTAAGTTTAGTAGTATAGTATTTGAGGTTGAATAAAGACATATGTCCATCCTAGTAGCTCAAAACTTAACGGGGCTTTGTATGAGGACTTCAAATCTGCGCAACCAACTTTTATGCTTTCCCATGATGCAATACCAGACGTAATCCTATTGCGGGATCACACAAAGGTATGTAGTGCGCTCGTAGATTATTGAATCTCAGTGTTCCTGCTATAAGAAATGGCAAACTGATCTGTTGTTTTCAGGTCAAAATAAAGTGTTTTTTCTATCATTTTGAATCACACGGTGCATGCCTGAGCTCAGCAAGCTAGGGGAGGGGCAGTAACCACAGGGATCTCTATACGTTTTTTTTTTTATTAGAAATTCAAGTGATACTTGGTCTTAATCAGCTGTTTCTGGACTTTAAATCAGGGGAAAATGTGTTTTAGGGTGAACTTTAAGAGACATTTGTAATTTTCAATACCATTCCTAATACACCCCCATGCTGTACAGTATTTGCCCTTATGCCCCTCCATTTGTAAGTAGGAGTGGAATGTTTGTAACCCGGGGACTGCTTGGAGTATGATAAAGTATGATGAGTTAAAGTTCTCCCATCACCAACCACACTCACCTCTCCCATTGCAGGGTTTGCTGAACATTCCCCACTGCTGAAAAGACAAAAGCTCAATTCTTGGTCTGTGTGAAAATAAAATGCAGGTACCTAGATAACATTGACAGGGTGATGTATTGAGAGCCTCGTTCCTTTACTTCCCAGTTCATAATGCATTTAGATAGCGGTTCTTAATGACTGCTACATTTTAGTAAACCAATAATGTATCCTCTGATCCAATGGGAAAAAGCGCTTTGGGCAGAGAACGTCTTCCCATTGGTTAGGTTCTGGGCCAGAATGGGACGAAGCAACAACATGACAGTTGTTGATCAGAAGGTTAAACTGTACCAAGCAGATTTTAGCTTGATGTGGCAGTTGATGGAATAGTCTATTAGACTCTCCATAGACTGCCCAATATATCCATTATTTTGCTAATTCGATCGAACCAGCTGCATTTTTTTAAAATGAAAATAAGTCTATAAAATTCCTTTAAGGGCAGATGTCAAAATAGATAATTAATATATTATCTATATATATATATATACAAAGGATAGAACAGATAGACAGAAAGATAATAGATAGATAGACATAATGATGATAGATAATAGATAGACATATAGATAATAGACATAAAGATAATAGATAGCTAGACGTATAAATAAAAGATAGATAGACATATTGGATAATAGATAGATAAACATAAAGATAATAGAAAGACATATAGATAATAGATAGTTAATAGATACATATAGATATTAGACATAGATGATAGATAGACATATAGATAATAGACATAAAGATAATAGATAGACGTATAGATAATAGACATAAAGATAATAAATAGACGTATAGATAAAAGATAGATAGACATGGATAATAGACATAATGATAATAGATAGACATATAGATAAAAGATAGACATGGATAATAGGCATATAGTTAATAGATAGTTAATAGATAGACATATAGATGATAGACATCTAGATAATAGCTAGCTAGCTAGTGTGTAAGTGACGGGTATTGTGCCTGCCCTGCTGATTCCCAATGTCTCTTGCTATATTATAACATATTATTGTACATGTGAGTGCAATTTGCACTTTTAATAGCCCACCTTTGTGTACAGTTGCTTCACGTATATGAGTTGCCATTTCAGACGGCTATTGGTAAGTGTATGGGCGCTCGGTCGTTCATCGTTGATGGTCCGAACACCTATACACTTTCCGATAGTTGCCCGCAACGGGTGTTCGTATACATTGTGCGCTGCAGGTCAGGCTCCCACAATCGCACGTGTCTACAGGCCTTAACTGTGCATTATTAGTAGGATAATAAACTAGTTCAGGAACTATTTACGGTATGAATTTCTCCCACCCTATTACGGGATTGCGCACAGAAAAAACAAGGGTTGGATCAGAACTAGACTATTAGATTGCTCTTTACCTTGTATAATGTTGAAAGCTGATGTGCAATATTATATATATATATATGTGTGCGTATACATTAATGAATGTATAAGTCTTTTCAGAGGCTCATTTATACAATACGTATACAATCAAATTCATGTTTATAAATATATATTCACATAAATGAAACCAAGAGATATTGAAAGAAGAAATGGATTCAATGGACTTATTTACAGATTTTTGCTCTTCCACCTATATAGTGTATACATCCTGGGTTGTCATCAGATCTCTGATTGGCTACATGTTCTGAGCCTACACCAATGTCAACACAGAGATTGGATCTGAAAAATCCCCCAATACAAGTCACAAGAAAACAATGAAACGTATCCTTTTGGAGACCCTTGTGCTGGGAATATCTTATCCAAACCCTTTGGTCAAATACGAATTAAGTAAACGTAAACCAAGCAGAAATTATCAAGGAAGATTAAAGTAACTGCAGGCAAAAATATCAACGTATGCAGGCACATTTATACATTAGGCATCGCAAAACTCCTTCTACCCTGGGCAAGTTAGGGCATCGCAGGCGGAATGTTTCCAGATATGTGGGGAATCCATCAGCTCTCGGATGGGCTATTCAGTCTGATAGAATGTTTAATACATTCAGATTATGAAGTTTTCTCTCCAATAAATCAGTTCATGGCACATATTTGAAGGAGAGACGGGGTCCCTGTTACCTAGGATAGTCACATTCCAGGTAACCCAATGACACATTCTTGTATGTAAAAATGAATGAGTTTGGGGAGGAAATGTTCCTCTCCCCTAAAGCAAGGAGCAGTATGGGTAGTGCAAAGAGGGTACAACAAGACACTATAGTCTTTAGATGACTGTATTGTGCAAATACTAGGTTTAAAAGTGCAGTGTGTTGGCGCTGGGAAACTATAATGGTTAGAATAGGTAGGTAGATGTAAAGGCAGTGTCTGTACAATCAATAGTTCTGAGGGCATGGAAGTGTAATAGCTGTGTCACATGGCACTAGTGGTGCAGTAAGTGCATCAGAGGGCAGTGTTGGTGCAAGGTAATGCTAAACAGGCAGTGGGAATAGAAATCAGTGCAGAGTCTCAGAGGGCAGTGTCAGTTGTTGAGAGTGACCAGTAAAATGATTGGTCATTATCAGGGTTGCAAGTATGTTACTGGGTAAATTAAGCCCAGAAAAGTCTCAACAAGTATCAGTAGAGTGCAGGGATGATTATGGAGCAACAGATTAAAAACAAAGTGACATGTAAGGGCCCTGAGGTGCACTGAGATGGAAGCTGTAGATCATGTGGTGGTGGCAGCACAGAAACAGGGGAGTTGGTTTGAGTCTAATGCAGGAAAATCGCACCCTTGCTTTGAAGGAAATAAACTGGTAAAAAAGGAAAGGGATTTGTGTTTTTCATCTAAAGTGTATGTAAAGATTTTATAGGTGTATGATGCCCTATTCCCTAATGCACAGGTTTAACGAATACATACATCCCTACCCCAGCTATCCATTTGACCCCTGTTTCTACCATCACCCTCATGCCAATACTGCTCCCTGCCTTTTCCCTGTGGCCTTGGGGATTCCCTTCTTCTTCTTTGCAGCAGGTTTTCTTGATCTGGACCCAGCTCCTCCCAAGAGCCTTGGCGCTGGAGCCTCCTGCCATCCCCTCCTTGGCTTTTGGGCTCTGGGTCCTCATAAGGATCAGTCTCTATGTCCATACAGGAATCTCCTGGCTCTGTGTAGGCAGAGTCCCGACTGCCCTGTGTCTCTGACTCCAGTGTGTCATGCCGAGAGAGGACACGAGAGCCCATCTGACCTCTTCGCAGCTGCTCCTCATACACACCCGATGGATCAGCTCCATCCGACCTCAGCTCCCCATGTACCAAATAGGAACCCTGGTTAGTAAGACAAACAAAGCGTGCAGAGACAGGAACACACTGGTTATTAGCATGCAGTTAAAGGCATTATAAGCAGAGAAATTACATTACACAGGGCCATACAAGGAACAGATGTTAGAAAAACAATAGTAGAGCTGTTTCTTTGGAATCAGCTACATCTGTCAATACAGGAAGAGTTATGGAGATTTAATTTTATTTAAGATCTCTCCCATGGCTTGATGATTTAGGGATAAATATAAACGGTGAAAACGATTGCTAAAAGCAGTTACAATAATGAAATAGTTCTCATTATTCTTTTTGTTTAATCATTAAAATATAAATAGGACATCAGTTACACTTAAAGGATAACTATACTCTAAAAATTAACTATATATAAATGGAAAGTACCTGAGGCAGGGAGGTTGGATTGATTATTCCTACCTCCCAATATAATTTTGTTTATTAGCTACAACGCATATAGTTTTCATTTGCCAGGTTAGTCCTGGACTAATTCTATATTAAAGATAGGACTGAGGCCAGGAAGAAGACTGGCAGAATCAGTTTTCTTTGGGCTGATGCTCCTCAAAGAAACAAGATCGGGAAGTAGGAATTGCCAGTCCTTTATCCCTGTCCCAAGCAATTTTCATTTAAACTGTTTTTTTTAGATGTATACATACAATAGTTATCCTTTAAAAAAGACACAATTGCTGTGTGGCTGTAGTGATTTAATATTGCAATAAATGCAATTTTAGTATCTAAAACTAAACTGTATTGAGAATTACTGGTATTATTACATATACTGGAGTCAGGAAGGAATTTTTTACTTTTATACTGGATTTTTTTCTGTGTTCCTCTGGATTAACTGTTATGGGATAGGGTATAGATGGACATATGCCTTTATTCAATGGTTGCTTTATGCTGGTTTACATACGTATTAAGGTTGGGACAAGATTTGTCCCGGCCAAACTATCAGACAAATCACTGTCTGACGTGGCAAAAGTAGCCATGGCCGACAGTTCGCCCTGACTGATTGTGTGGTCTTATAGGGAACTGCAAGAACAGCCATGATTTATCAACATACCCTATTGCCCTATTGTCAGTAGTGGCCGTCCCCATCTACACCATACAATATTACAGATCGACTGGCCGATACAAGGTAATAATGGGTGGTCGGGCAGAAATATTGTATGATTTGTACCCAGCCTAAAGGTGCCGATACATACAGCTTACAGACTGATCCCACATTAAATCAATTTCACAAGAACCACCTCTCTGTATCTTCTATGTGGCCGACATACGATCACAAAATGAATGATAAAAAGTGGGACCTCGCAATCATATGTCGGCCACAAAGAAGATCCGGAAAGACGATTCCTCTGAAATTGACTGAATATCACAGGATCGGTCTGCATGTACAAACATTAATCTGTAACAACCAATCAGATGCTATCTAACAACAGTACACCAATAAAAAGCAGGCATTTGGTTGGTTGTTGCTTATTAATAACACAGGCAAACTTTTGCTCTTCTTGATACAAAAGCCCCATATGTCTTAAAACCTCATTGCCAGTCTAGCACACTGCTAATCCATCAATATCAATAATCCATTTTAAATACAAATCAGGGAAATTGAAAACTGTACATATATAAGCAAATAATAAAGAAATAATTGAGATGAAATATAGAAAATGGAAAGGTGCAGTGCATTATTCAAATTTGGGGAAATGTATAGAAGTTAAATGGAGATAGGAAGTTATAGAGACAGATTTTAAATGGAGATTGGGAAGGCATAAGCTGGAGATAGGAAAGCTGTGAAGATGTAGGCTAAATTGAGAAACATTACAGGCAATATAAGGAGTCGCTATCGGAAGATGAAGTGTTAAATGGGTAATGGGGTTTGTAGATCACACTATGTGGAGCAACATACAAAATACATAAAGAAAGAGTACAACGGGATACGGAAGAACTGAACAAACATTACAGTCACATAAACAGTAAATGTAAATAGTAAAATTCAACACCGAAAACAGAATAAATATTATGAATGTTCTAGAATGACTCTAGCCCATAAGGTGAAGAGTATGGATCATAGATCAATAAAACAATGCGTAACATGAACATAGGTATGAAGACTTGCAAGGCACTGTATATATATTTTGATGGAACCACTATAGTTATTGTATATAAGAAATATCTTTACTTTTGCTTAATTATTGTGAAAATAAAAGAGAAGACACTGATTTTTTTCAAGTTAAACACTTTATAAATAAATATAAATAGTTAACCTGTTGACATCTCTTCACAAAAACTCATTTGAACCAGAATACTGTGTGGTTGCCTTCTTTAGCCTACTGGTAGATACAGTTCATAATAAAAGGAAGAATGTCAGTTGGACATGTTTACTTGCATGTAGGCATCTTTATAGCATAGTATTGTAAATAAGAGAATCCGTGGATATCCCATTTAAAAATCTACTTGTTGGGAGCTGCTCTTCTAACAGGCCCAGTTTTAGTGTAGGGCAGTAAGAGTATTTGCCCTTGTTCCCTTGATACACAATTATTGGTGCAATCTTTCCTTGTCATTTTATAAAGATAAATTAGGATTTTCACCACCTAGCTATGATGTAGCCTTTTCCTGTTTACATCTAAATTTGTAAATTGGCACCAAATATAAAATTGTTTTTTAAATTAATCTTGGCTGGGGGGGCGCTGGATAGAAACATTTAACTTGGTGCACCAGACTTCATTAGTATTTTAAACATTGTACATTGTGTGCAGTATTAAATGCTCCCATTTCGAAAGATCTCAGCTGGTATTAGTAATCTTTGTTAAACTGGATGTGAGTTTGCTACTCACATCCAGACTCAAAGGCAAATTTCTCTAAAATTAGGATTGGCCAATGTTGCCCCCATAGCTGGGATCAAATATTTTTAAGAATTTAAAACATGGAGACTCTAATATGTATATAGCAATAAAATGTGACTATATTTATGAGGTCCCAAAACTTTCTGGGAATATGGGTATTAATGCTGTGCAAGTCTCCAGACAGTTTTTAAACAAGTAAATGCATAGGACTGAAATACAAGCAAGAGTGGATGGAGAAGAGAAGACCATGATGTTGAAAAGATGTTTGGAGATCAAATGCACTGAAGGTTTGTAGCTCTTGAAAAAGAGACAGGAGCCTGAAATTTTAATGATATGAGTATAAAGGGAATTAACATTAGCAGATAACTTGTAAGATGTAGCAGCATAAACAAAAGACGTGGGAAAACCACAATAAGGAATATCATTTCGGCAACCAGTTGCAACACTCCTAAATCTCTGCTGACCATTGCTCCGTTAACACCCTTATTCATTTGTTTATTGATGGAGGCCATATATACCATTATATATGTCAATGGTGGTAATGGAGCAATTTGCGTGATTCCTTCATGTCAGATATCTGCTCTATGAGGTTCTGAAGATTATTGATAAAAGAAAAGTTACAATTCATGCTCCTCCATCCGTGAAGCTGCACCAGACTCCCCATGGCCCCCCCAAAAGCCCAGGTTTTGCTTAAGTGAGGTAAGCACTTGCACCTGAAGGTTGGAGACAGGGGCAGGGCTGGAGGCCAAAGCTGCTGTTGCAAGGGTACGGTTTAGCAGGGGATTAGGTGGATTGATGCTGGGTGGATGGGTGGCCTTCCAATAAGCTTCTAGATACTCTGCCAGGTGTTCACAAGCATCTTCCAGCTGGTTCTCATCCAAAATGATGTCAAACATTTCCTGAAGTGAGAGATAAGAGATTAAGAACAACTATAAGATGAATCATTCTATATACCTATCCACCCTTTGGTACAAGACAGTATAAGCAGTGAATTAAACTTTAGAAAAATAAATAAATAAAAACTAGAAGTTTTCTTGATTCAAAATGTAAGGACCTAAAAAGCTATATTTTTAGCTTTACAAACAGTAACAACCTTTAAAAAATCTCTATGTTTCCCTGGTTCTCTGTGGCTGGTAATTTAACCCAATCAAGTTAATAGTACTAGTGCCCTTTAGGTTGACTCCTAAGGCTCTAAGATTAAATGGTATGTCCACCTGAATATTAATATTTTGCTGTAGTGTAGCCACATTGTGTGTTTGTAAAAAATACAGCTCAGCCTCAGCCTCCAATGCAAATTCTGGGAACGGAGTTGCCTTAGGGGCTTGGCCGGCAACTGTGTCTGTGATTGGCTGTTAGGGTTGGGAGGAGGAAAACTACACTACAGAAAAAGGATTAAAGGGCAACTAAAGCCACAGAACAACACTTAACCAGAAGGCAGAACACCTTGATATAAAACCAGTAATCTGTGTCTTACCTCTCATTATGATACGGGCGCTGGGAAATTTACCTAAATAACATATGATTTGTGCTTTACTTCTCAGCATTCTAATATCACACAGTTTGGTCAACGACTATTATGTTCTGCTCATGCTCAGTCCTTAGCTATGGCACAAACTTGTTACAGTTGGTCACACCCATTAATAATCTCTAGCCAATCCTTTTACAGGACAGATAAAGCAAGGAAGCATGTGACTGAGATCAGGGGGTGTGGTCTTACACTGCACATACACACAGTTACTTCATCCAGTTCTTAACAGGCTTTGATTTACTTTAACAGAGTTTACTAAAGTGGCATTTTATAGTTTATTGGTGTTTTTAGGGGGTTGTTTTCAGATTCTGGAGTATACAAAATTGGGTTTAGTTCTCCTTTAAATGTAAACCTAAAAGTGCAGCACCAATGGATCTGGATGGAGGAAGCGTGGGAATTGGCTCCACAATGCATGCCTAAATCCTCAGGGAGGACAGAGAAGAGGGTCAGGGGGTGTGGCTCTTTGAAGCTAACTCTGGCTATGAGTTGTACTGGCAACAACATGGAAGCCTTCTTTGTTACAGAATATATTACTTACATGTACTACATGTAACTTTACTAGAAAAAGAATCTTTCAATGTATAGGTGTTCTGGGGAGAAAAGAGTTTTTAAAAATTTAAGCCCAGCAGCCCACTTCTAGGTTTGCATTATTCTGCTGGGTCTTAACTTTTAACCTTTTACCTTCTTAGGATACATATTATTACATATTATATACAAACATAGTAACATAGTAATTGAGGTTAAATAGACGTGTGTCCATCAAGTCCAACCTTTTCGCCCTCCTTTTTAACCCTACCTAACAGTTTATCCAAAGGAAGGCAAAAAAAAAAAAACAGCTAAAAAAAGGAGGGGAAAAATCCTTCCAGACTCCAAATGGCAATCGGAAAGTATCCCTGTACCAACCAGAACTACAGTATATGTATTAATACCAGTAATTCTCAATATTATATAGTATCCCTGTACCAACCAGAACTACAGTATATGTATTAATACCAGTAATTCTCAATATTATATAGTACCCCTGTACCAACCAGAACTACAGTATATGTATTAATACCAGTAATTCTCAATATTATATAGTATCCCTGTACCAACCAGAAATACAGTATATGTATTAATACCAGTAATTCTCAATATTATATATTATCCCTTTACCAACCAGAACTACAGTATATGTATCAATACCATGATCATATCCCCACGCAAACGCCGCTTCTCTAATGTAAACAGCCCCGACTTGTCTAATCTGCCTGAATAGTCAAGCCTCTCCATACCCTTTATTATTTTAGTTGCCCTTTTCTGACGTTTTCTTTATATCAGTACCTGCCTTTTATGACATGAAAGTCCCTGCTGCTCTTTCGCTTGCTCTCTTGGGACTAGCTCTCCAGTACTTGAACACATGACCCACTTTGGGTGGAGTGCACCTTTCCAAGGGGCTTGGCCAAACCCCCAATACAACAAGCAATATATATATAGAAATAGGGTTGTATACATCCACACATTTCTATTTTTCCAAACTTATTTATCCACTAAATCAGGTCTATTCTGCCAGCACTCTTAATTCTTTTTCTTTTTTTTTATGTGCAATCATCATTACGAAATCTTGGGAGTTTGAAGTGCATTGAAAAATCTGAATGGAGAACTGAGCCTTTCCTACAGCTCGTCACTTTTGTCAAAGTACAGAAAGAAGCCTGAGATCTCACTTGTTAACTGCATGCTCAGCTTAGTTGCTATTTAAAGACACAGGATACCCCCATGTGGCAAAACAATGATACAGGTTTACTTGATATGTAAGAAGGGACTGCAATTACATATTGTAGTGACTGGGCATTCGTCAGCTAAACAGGCCTGTTGAAATTCCAATGACTCACCGGAGGGCACTGCGCCAATTTATCAGCTGCCACCATCTGTACATTCAAATGCTTTGCTTGGGACTTTCCTCTGGATTTTATCAGCCTGTGTAAAACCTGTATTGAGGGAAGCGATGGAATAATAAGAGAAAGCTAAGTAAGAATTTAAAAAATGATGGTGAGAGCTAAAGGGAAATCTGAAAGTAAAACCACAAGGGAATGGGGTTTAATGGTGAGGCCAAAGGTACCAAGAAGGGAGAGGTACCCTTTTGTTGACTGGCTGTTTTTAAGGGAACATCAGTCACATAAACCTTGACCTAATATATATTTGCTATGGATTCTTGGAATATTCCTTTACTAAATATTTCCTGTTCCAAGTCAATACAACAACACACCTTTGGGGAAGTGATCTTGATGTATACTATAATTGGTGCTAGTGAAGTCTTGGCCAGTTGAGCTGGGTGGTTGATGGTATCAGCATCAAGGGCAACAAGCTGTAGGGTTCGAGCCAGTTCAAAGATGCGCTCAATCTCACTCTGTACTTCAGCTGTGCCCCAAGGTAAAAACAAAGATAGTGATTTTCCAGAAACATCAGTTTTTATAATAATAATGGTTAAAAACAGAGCGAACAAAGCTACACTATATGTGGTACTGTCTATTAAAGGGTAACTGTGGTCTCCAATTCGTCCAAACTAGTAAGGGTTATATAAAAAGCCTTCCATCATACCTTCAAAATAAAACCTAAATCACATCTCTAGATTAAATTTGTAAGAAGTTATTGCTGGAAAGGTTCAGCAATATTACTTCCTGCTAGAACACTTCCTGTTTTTTAGCCATGTGACCAGCTTGTCTGCATTAATAGGCTCCCCTTCTCAACTGTCAATTCCCCCCCCCCCCCCAGGTACTTTCTGTTTTTCCCAGCATTAAGTCTTTACTGAGCATGCTTCTCCCCCGGGGCAGAGGGACTAGCAGAGGTAAGGTGATGTCACTCAACCTACTGGAAGCAGGAAGTTTGAACATTCACCCCAATATCATTTCTTACAGGGTGAAGCCAGAGATGTGATTGTAGGCTAATTATAAAGGAAATACTGCAGGCTTTCATTTAATCATAACTTGTTTGGAGACCACAGTTGCCCTTTAAGTTGTAAAATAACAGTAAACCCAATATCAAAAGGCATAACAATACTTTTGGTTCTTGTAGCTTTTCCTGAGTGTGGAAAAACTTTCTTAAGCAATTAAGGATTGAAGAGGACATAAACAGATTGAGATAAACTCCCATAATTCAACTGTCTGTCCTCTTGACATCAAGTTTATTTAGATAAGTTCTCTTGTGTAGTCCAAGATATATATTTTTCCTTTAAAACTGAGACTCCTCCATCTCTCTTTCCTGGAGATGTTATACCCAGGATAGACAACCCTGTCCCTAAGATAGGATGCTGCTGTCCAAGTAAATAAATAGTAACTATACAAACAGGCCTTTTAACCTTACCCAGACTGGAACGGGTATTTGAACGCTCCATAATATTGTGTTTGCTCGGGTTGTTCAGGACTGACCGTTTGGCTAACGAAATATCAGCAGTAACCCGAGTAATGGAGATTCTGTTAGAAACACAAATCATAAAATTACAGGAGTATAGTAGTATATAGTTTAAATAAACACTAGGTGCTGGAAAAGATGGTTAATTTTGGCCTGATATCCAGAATTTCAACCAAACGTGCATATTATTCTCTAACCAGCCAATTTCCTTGCATGAATATCACAAGCAATCCCCACTCAATCCAACTGCTGCTGCAAAATAGGGTTAGGCCAGTTACACACCAATATTTTGGCCAAGTCGACCAGCTTCTATGATCTGGTAGCTACAATCAGTTTTCACTGGTCATATTTTCATCTAATTTGGCTGAAAATTCAATCGGACATCGGCGTAATCGGTTAATGCGAAATATTGGTTGCAGCAATTTTTCTTCCTACTGGCAGACTACTTATTATTTTAGTGGTCATTAGCCTGTCAGTATAAAAGAGAGGAACAAAATTGTATTGTGTGTACCAGGCCTTAATCTAGGTACCAATAAAGCTACAATTCCGTTGGATTCAACAGTATTTGGGGCTTTATCGGCACTGTGTTTGGCGGCTTTCCCGAATGAGGGCACAGCCACGGAACATCCGGGTTGGCTGAGCTGTCATTCGGGAAAGACCGTAAATTTCCCTCGCCCATGTCAGACTCCCTGTAGAGGAGTCCTGGAGATCCTGGAGATCTTGCAGATCCTGTCTGTCATTTTTCAAAAATCTGTGATCTGTGCACCCAGCTTTAGAGGTGAACCTGTTTGCAAGGATCTCAGAATTCTCGGTACATCTGTTGGCTTCTGTCACTATCATCATAGAGAATATTTAAAAACACTAGTTGCAAAAGTAAACAGTGGAACTGCTGATCTTTATTTGCTGGTAGACTAAAGCATGGTACACACCATGAGACTTTTCCTCCTGACCGACCGTTTGGCTCTTTCGACCGGTCGGCCAGGAGGAAGGACTGTCGGTTGTGGTAATAGTAGCTGTGGCAAACAGTTTACCACGACCAATCGTGTGGTCCATAGAGAACCGCACAATTGGACGTGGTTTTCCACCATATGCGATCATGCTTTCGTCCGATTCTGACGAATGGTCGGTTGGCCACGGCCGAAGACCAATGCAATTATTTCGGCCTGATTAACTGATACACTGAACTATCTATACACTGAAATTTTGCATGGTGTGTACCAGCCTTTAGTTCAATATTTGGCCCAATCAAACATTCATTACACAATCTTGGAAAGGGATAAAGAAACATAAATATCCATTCATGTATAGTCATAGTATAGCAAAACATAGTTAGACTTGTCTACACAGTACATTATAAAGTAACAGATTAGACATATATTCAAATCAATATTATAATCTTTCAAGGATGAACTATCGGCCAGCATTTTTAACTGGACCAGTCACTCCCTAATCCTAAACCTCCGATAATCCTGTGGTCTCTTATGGGCTGTAAGATCAGCCTGAACTTAATTCGGGACCGTTAAATTCGGGACCGTTATCATCAAAAGAGTGGTAAAAAGAAAATTATGAAAAATAAAAATTAAGAAAAAATAAGAAATTTTGGAGCTTACTTGATGCACAAATTATTATTTAATATTATGGATTACAAAACATTTTAGTAATTTATATATCCAATAAACCAGTCCTGATTAAAGGGACAGATTTTATATACATTGTTAAGCACCTCCCTGTTAATATACAAACGCCCGTGTAACAGTGCAACACTTACCTACCGGGGATCCACTTGCGGCTCTTTCCCAGCAGATGGCGCAGATTGGCACATGTGTGCCAATACAAAATATAGGAGTGCGATCTGGATAGCGTTCCGCAAGTGGAGCGCCAGTAGGTAAGTGTTGAACTGTTACCAGTGCGTTCTATTATTCACAGAGTGGTGGGAATAAGTGTTCTCACCTCCCTGTGAATAATAGATACAGATTTCAAGTACCTAATATATACCGTTTAGTGTCCCTTTGAAATGCAAAGTGGATCTGGGGCCAGATAAAAATCTGAATAACTGGTTCGATTTGGATTTGGACTGCCGGTGACGAGAACCAGATAACCCTCGTGGGCACATCTCTTAGGCTGGGTACACACCACGGCCCTTTAGGTCGGTCGGGCAAAAATATCGGCTGGTGTGGGGTGGCCGGCTGCGACCGACACTGATCGGATCGGACAAACGAATGGAGTCGTTAAAAAATTCTGATTGTTCGTGCAGTTCCGAATTTGCCGCGACCGAAGGACATTTGTCCCGGCCGAGCGCTCGCTCGTAGTGAGCGCTCGGTCAGGACAGATAGTCCGGCCCTGTGTGCCCAGCTTTAAGGAGAATTTCAGCACAGTGCCAAAGTATTGTTACAGGTAGTCAACTACTCACAGTTTCACAATCACACAGACATAATGAGAAAATGTAAATTACCTTCCATCAAACCGATGTTTCAGAAAATCAAACAAGGCTTTTTGCATCATATCTGTGACCTGCAGGATAAAGAGTTAAATCCTTAAATGGACAAAATAAAAAGGAAAAAGAAAGCAGTGATATGGTGAGCAGTGTTTCCTCTAAGCTGTGCGCTCGTCACTCTGTAGGCCTGGGCACACAAAAATCTGCTGGAATATTAAGTGCTGTGTTGTGGAGTGCGCAAAATGTCATTTTGTATGCGCACAGAAATTCTTTTTCAGCCCTCACAGCGGATTTTAATTTGGAGAGAACATTGATGGCAACAGCAGGAGACAGTGAACAGAGTGAGGAATGATGAGTAGCAGACAAACAGACAAAATAAAGGGAGAGTCAGGAAAATTACTGGGACCTGTAGACTGGTGGGTAAACACGATGAAGTGGCCCTTTTATAGTGGGCGGAACATATACGCCTACCTTATTGTATGTGCAGGTGTACCAGTGCAGGAATCTCACTGTACAGTACATCATGGAGCACTAAGGTGCAGAGAGCTGTGACGTTATTAGGATTATTAAGCAGATCAGTCCAATTCTGTATGGCCTTGTAGCATGACATTACACTACTAACCAGGGGTCAATTAATGGTCTGGGGGGATATTGCCCTTTGGCACAGCCCTCCCCTGTGTAGAATGACAATAAAACTAAAATATCAGGACAGATTGATCAGGTTGAATACTTGTCCCATGTGTATAGAGGGGGAAATGTAGGAGAGAAAGGAAGTAGGAGAAGGACAGGTGAAAGAGAAACAGCATTTAACACTGGGATTGAGTGGGAAAAAATGCAAAGTAATCTATATGAGAAGATAAGTATGACAGGAGCAAGGACACAGCAGCATATACAGAAGGGTAAAGCATATAGGAAGGAGACCAATGTATGTGTAAGAGAGAGAAGGGCGAGAGAATACTGTTGGCCGTACACAAATTTGATCTTTTTTTAAATGTTTTAAATGACGTTAATTGAAATATGGGGGTTTTCACTGTGAGAATGATAAAACTGTGGAACTGTCTTCGATTGGACATGGTGATGGTTCATTGGACAGTTTAATAAAAAGCTGGATGAGTTTCTGCAAACAAGGAATGTTACAAGTTACTGGTATTGATACATAAAGTAGAGTTGATCCAGGGAAATTTCTGATTGTCACTTGGAGTCAGGAAGGAATTTTTTCCCCTTCATAAATTTGGTGGGGGTTTTTTTGTTTTGCCTTCCTCTGGATCAACAGATAGGCAGGAAATTATAAAGGTTGCATGACAACCGAAACATATTGTGTGAAGAGTAAAATAAACACAGTTATCACAGCATAGTCTGTGTAACCGTTTGTTTCTCCCCATTTACCTGTGGATTTGTGCAGGAAATGTAGGCATTCCTGGGTAGGTTGGACTAGATCAAACCTACCAAACTCAATTTGTCCTGCTAAGTAGCTTAAGATCTGCCTGCTAGATATCCAACTGCTGCTGCAAAATAGGGTTATTTTAGATATCGCAATCAGCTGTTTTTAAACAGTTGATCCAATGTATCTTAGTAAAGGTGCGTGCAATCAGTTGGTTAAAAGCAACTGATTGCGGTATCTAGCAGGCAAATCAATAGTTATGCCGCTGCTTGGGGCTGTTTAAATGTATAGCAGTGTAGTAAGATGCTGTACAGTTACCAGTGGCTAAAAAAAGTGCCGGGTGGGCTGCATTTGGCCTGCAAGCCTTGTGTTTGACCTTGCGTGGACTAGATGGGTGTATGTCTTTACTCAACCTCAAATAATATATTATACTATACTGTATCCATAGACCTGCTGTTGTGTGACAACTGGCCCAAATGGTTCTCTAAAGGTCAATATTAAATCAAAATATAACATGACCAGGCAAGTTGGTTGAACATTGATCTTTGGGCAATCGTTGAAGCACTGCATTGTGTATGAGCTGCATAAAGAGCAAATGGAGGGGAGATAAGGTCAGGAGACAGAGGGAAGTGAATGAATTATAATCAAGGGGAGAAACAAATTTTAAATTATGAATGACCACAACTTGGTTTATTTGATTTTAATAAAATAAATGACACAGAGTGATGAGGGAGGAAAATCTGAAGAATGTAGGGACAGGCAGAGTGTATATATTATTGGTCACCTCATATCCCTTTAAAGATGGCCCCACTAAAATGATTGGCCTCATGGATGGAACAACATCGTAAGGTGGGATGTGCTCTGTCTGTAAAGAAAAAGATTAATTATATCACTTCCACATAAAAGAAGGGAGAGTGTTATAAATCCAATGGTAAACACATTTACATATTGCAAATTGAAACACTACCAAACCTCACTGCAGTCACAGCAATTAACAGTTAGCACAGCATGCGTTTATTATTGAAAACACTGCATCTTGGCAACATCACACATAGAAATGCTGTATAGAGACATTCTAATCAGAACAATAGAGCAAAAGAAGCGCTTACATAGATACAAAAATACATTACTTACCGACTTCTGCCTCTGTTTAGCTTTCCCATGAAGAATAGGAAAAGGAAGGGATGTGATGGGCCAATAGGGTTAGGAGAAATGGTAGAGATATGATTGGTGTGTGGGTGAAATGAAGGTTGGGGAACAAGTAATAGAACATGGAGATGGTGGAGGTTAAAGGTAAAAAGATGGTTTTATGATGTCAATGAAAGTAAAAAGAAAGTTGAAAAAAGAAAGCAGAGGTTGTTTGGAAGTTAACAAATGGAGAGAAGTTTATAGAAAAGTATGTGGGTGTAGGAAGAGACAGAGTGATAATGAGAGTGTTAGAAGTAGGAGGAATGGAGGAGAGCAGAGGGAGAGCAAATGGAATAGAGGAGAGGGAAAGAGCGAGGGAAAGAGGCAAGAAAGAAAACCATGCGTATTATTTTACAGTCACTGAGATGTGCATGAACAAACTCATATTTCTATACAGAGATGTCATTTCATGTATCTTCATGCACAATGATAACCAAACACATGCAAAATCAGTTCTGAAAGAGACCCCCACTTCACTCAGAAACAATATATAGGGGAGGTAGCTCCTCTTTCTGTTCTGTAATAATGAAAGGGAAATGCTGTAGAGATAATTAAAACTGCTGTCATTTCTGGGCAACGATTCTTTCAAAATGTAATTGGGAACTTAGATTTTCCATGTAATGAGAATTTTAATAATGCTATTCGTTACCTAACAATTAATTTGGTTATGTGTGCTGCTACTCATCTTTTTTCCTTGCTACTTTTCTGCTGGTAACACATTTTGGATATCCAAATTGCCATTTGTCACTAGCCTTAAAGACTTGGATAGGGATGACCTTACCAGCTGCAGAGGACCATGGGAACAGGAAGATAAACAGCACCAATTACCAGATTCATTTAAAGATATTTATTAAAGAAGAATTATACTCAGTCAGCCACAAAACTGCAGGGGCTCAGCCCCCCCCCCCCCACACAAGACTACACGCCCTTCTCCCCAGCGCACGCTATCTGTTTTTTTAAACAGCTTTTAGCCTATATGCAGTAAAGGTATGGGCGATCAGCTGTCCAGTACCGAACCGGCAGAGATTGTAAACAGCTGATGGTGGAAACAAAGGAAAGGGATTGTGGGCCCTTTTACCCTCTGGGCCCCCAGCCCAGTAATTACAAACAGAAGCTAATTGGCAGTAACTGACAGGTTTCATGCTCCTCCTTTACTTTTGTGTACTCCAATGTCAGAGATGGAAGAATTGTCTGTGACAATGACTGTGGGAGGAGCCAGAAAGAAGTTACTGCATGAGTGTAATTCTAAAATAAATGACACGGAGAACAACTTGAACTTAAGTTCTTATCAAATATAGTTCTCCTTTCAACCAAATTGAAATTACTGTAAATCTCTCGAAAGCTTGTCTGTAGAAATGAACTGTTAGTCCATAATAAAAAGGTATCACCTTATCCTATAGTACTCATTTTAGTATATGCTGCTGGACTAAAATTGTTACAACCATTTTATCTGTAAATCTTACTATAATTGCTGTTGTTACTATCTTTATTACCAAATTAAAACACCTTGGAGTGCAACTACACCTTTTTATTTAAGTTGCAGATTGATTAAAACATTTATTAAAACTGAATCATAATTTAAGAAACCGTCTCCTAGACTATAAACACCCCTTTAACACAGAGACAGACACATGTATACCAAGTGAATTTTACCAATTCATCCCTTTAAACACACAATCCTTAACTTTTGTACACTTTCCTCTCCGTGTTATCTATTCAAAATCTAGATATTTGCACATTAGCAGACACATATTACATGTATTTAAATGCAATCATTCATGCATTTGTTTAAAACTGCACTGAATGTAACCTAGGGGCAAGCAGCAAACATTGCAGGAGAAGCTGGATTAGTGATTCATTAGACTGAGTGTGGGGGTGAATTACCTTCTTAAAGAAAGGGATGCGTTTGGTAGTGGATTGGGGGGTAGTTACACTCCCTGTGCTGTTGTTGGGGGAGCGCTGGGTCCCCTGACCTTCTGTCTCATCGTACTCTAATTCATGTTCTATATCAAACCCTAAGGGGCTGTCCGAAGGACCTGGGAAGGAATGGAATTTCCAAGGAAAACGTGGTAGAAAATAGAAAAAGAAAGATATTAAGGTGGAGGAAAGGGGGAGGAGAAAAACAATACAGTGGATGGAAAAATCAAAACAGGAAATTAAATAAAAAGCAGTTTAAGCATGTGGGACAACATGGAAAATAAGAGAGGGGCTTAAAATGAGTTTGTAGGTAAAAGAGAGGAAAGAATTAAGGGGAACATTAAAAAGAAGAAAATGATGATAAATAGATAATGGAGAGGTTGAGGCTAAAAAGGTTAAAATTAAGCAGGGAAATTATGAATTGCAGGGTGATAAAGTAGTAACAACTTGTTTCTATAGGAGCACTGCAGTCGAATAGGATATATTGCTTATTGTACTCTATAGACTGATATAGTATTTCCTGCCTCCTTGCCCTATATCCTATAGATCTCTCCAGATCAGTGTACTCTATTTCTTCCTCCGGGAGTATATGTCTGGATAAATAACCAACAAGAGAAAGGGGTCTTACCCGTAGCTGGGGGGGTGGGTCTGCGAGTCCCACTGACCACGTCACCTAAACTATTAGAATTTCCTATAGATTTACTGCAAGAGAGAAGATAAGAGAGGGAAAGTATAAAAACATAATGTGAATGTAGACATTCTAAACACTTAGCAAATGTAGATTTATAGTAGTATGTTAGGAAAGTGAGAGACAGAGGCTCTTACCTGGAGCTCAGTCTACTCTGTCTCATCTTCTGTTCCTGAAGAAGTCTCATGTGTTCTAATTTAACAGGACTGGGGATAAATCCAACCTCACATCCCTCTCGCACAGCACGGCCAATCCACCAATCATTGTTATATTTCTAATAAATATTAATTAGAAAAGGAAATGAGTTTATAAGCAGGAAGGGCCAGGAAGGATCACTCATTCCAAGGATGTCCCTTAATAAAACACAACACATAAACCATTATACAATTCTGCTCACCTCCTTGATGTGAAGAAAGTCTTTGGGATCAAAGTTAATGGACATTCCCTGCACAGGTGCATCATCCCCTGGCGACGGGTTATATCCTACATTTGTCCGTACAGCAAAGGCCACAGGTTTTGTCTTTTCGGGGGGGGGAAAAGTTTCAGCTTATTAAAAAAAATTACAGTAAATGTTTCAAACTTGCAATCAATACAAAATTCCATTGTCTGCTATATAAATTTTTCTTTCCTTACTTATTAAGACATATAGATACATTTTAGTATTGTTTCTAACAGAAGAATGGATGGAGGTTTGTGGGTGAATCAGTGGGGGGTGTACCTGGGTCTATTAGAGGGGTTGGAGTAGTAGTGTGGTTAGGCCTGGGTGTTTTTTGTGTTTATTAGAGATGGACTAGAACTCGAACTCAAACCCGAGTTTGAACAGACTATCCCGGATTTCTCTTGACTTTTGATATTTTCCGGACTTTCAATGATTATCGAATGTTCGAACGTTCAAGGCGCGTGAACATGCGAGTTAAATGTCTATTATACCTATACGCGAGTAAATATTGAATTCTCTAATCCACGAGTAAAATGTCTATTATACCTATACGCGAGTAAATATCGAATTATCGAATCCGCGAGTAAAATGTCTATTATACCGCCGGGGCACACAGTTATAACTGAGGAAGGGGAATTTGTATCCCCGAAACGTCGTATGTTTGCATTTTTGCGTGAAATAAACACTGAAAACGTTGTAGTGTGCTCCTCCAACTTCTTTGTGGGTGTTACATGTACAGTTATAGTTGTGTATATAATGTAGTTGATGGGATGTTACATTGTACTGTTATTGTTGTGTATAACTGGTTTGTATGGGTTGTTACATTGTACAGTTATAGTTTGTGTATAACGGGTTTGTATGGGTTGTTACATTGTACAGTTAAGTTTGTATAACTGGTCTATGTGGGTTGTTACATTGTCAGTTATAGTTGATTCTGTGTTGTAGGGTTGTTAATTGTACAGTTATATTTGTGTATAACTGGTTTGTATGGGTTGTACATGTTACAGGTATAGTTTGTATAACTGTGTTTGTATGGGTTGTTATATGTACAGTTATAGTTTGTATTACTGTGGTCTGTATGGGTTGTACATTGTACAGTTTATAGTTGTGTATAACTGTGGTTGTATGGGTTGTTACATTGTACAGTTTTAATTTGTATTACTGGTTTGTATGGGTTGTTACATTGTACAGTATGTTTGTATTACTGTGATTTTAGGGTTGTCACATGTACAGTTATAGTTTGGTGTATAAACTGGTTTGTATGGGGTGTACATTGTACAGATATAGTTTGTGTATAACTGTGCTTTGTATGGGTTGTTAATTTGTACAGCTATAGTTTGTATAACTGGTCTCTATGAGTTGTATATTGTACAGTGATAGTGTATTACTGTGGTTTGTATGGGTTGTACATTGTACAGTTATAGTTGTGTATAACTGTGGTTGTATGGGGTGTTATATGTACTGTTATTGTTGTGTATAACTGGTTTGTATGGGTGTTACATTGTACAGTTATAGTTTGTGTATAACTGGTTTGTATGGGTTGTTACATGTACAGTTATAGTTTGTATAACTGGTCTATGTGGGTTGTTATATTGTACAGTTATAGTCTGTATACTGTGGTTTGTATGGGTTGTTTACTTTGTACAGTTATAGTTTGTATTACTGGTCTCTATGGTTGTTATATTGTACAGTGATAGTTGTATTACTGTGTTGTATGGGTTGTTATATTGTACAGTTATAGTTTGTGCATAACTGTGGTTTGTATGGGTTGTTACGTTGTACCGTTATTGTTGTGTATAACTAGTTTGTATGGGTTGTTACATTGTACAGTTATAGTTTGTATAACGGTGGTTTGTAGGTGGTTGTTACATTGTACAGTTATAGTTTGTATAACTGGTTTGTATGGGTTGTTACATTGTACAGTTATAGTTTGTATAACTGTGGTTTGTATGGGTTGTTACATTGTACAGTTATAGTTTGTATAACTAGTTTGTATGGGTTGTTATTGTACAGTTATAGTTTTTATAACTAGTTTGTATGGGTTTTACATTGTAAGTTATAGTTGTATAACTGTGTTGTTTGTATGGGTGTTAATTGTACAGTTATAGTGTTGATAACTGTGGTTTGTATAGGTTGTTACATTGTACAGTTATAGTTTGTATTACTGTGGTTTGTATGGGTTGTTTTATTGTACAGTTATAGTTTGTATTACTGTGGTTTATATGGGTTGTTACATTGTACAGTTATAGTTTGTGTTACTATGGTTTGTATGGGTTGTTTTATTGTACAGTTATAGTTTGTATAATATTGGTTTGTATGGGCTGTTTTATTGTACAGTTATAGTTTGTATAACTAGTTGTATGGGTGTTTACATTGTACAGTTATAGTTTGTATTACTGTGGTTTATAGGGGTTGTTACATTGTACAGTTATAGTTTGTGTTACTTGTTTGTATGGGCTGTTTTATTGTACAGTTTAGTTTGTATAACTAGTTTGTATGGGTTGTTTACATTGTACAGTTATAGTTTGATTACTGTGGTTTGTATGGGTTGTTAGGTGTACAGTTAGTGTTTGTGTATAACTGGTTTGTATGTGTTTTACATTGACAGTTATAGTTTGTGTTACTATGGTTGTATGGGCTGTTACATTGTACAGTTATAGTTTGTATACTGTAATGGTTTGGGTTTTTAGCTTGGCGGCTGTAGGGGTTGTGCCATGACATTGTTTGTAAGCTTGGCGGGCGTATTTGTTGTGCCATGACAGTGTTTGTTTAGCTTGGTGGCTGTAGGGGTTGTGCTATGACATTGTTTAGCATAGAGGGCTGTATTTGTGTTGCCATGACATTGTTGTGTTTAGATGGTGGGCGTATAGGTTGTGCCATGACATGTTTAGCATAGCGGGCTGTATGGGTTGTGCCATGACATTGTTTGTTTAGCATGGTGGGCTGTATAGGTTGTGCCATGTGATAGCGTATAGAATACAGTGGTCTGTATATGCTGTATCTTGGTATAGATATTATAGCCCCCTAGTATATTTGATGTAAAGGTCAAAGTATGGGCAAAGCCAATGCACGCGATTAGTTAGAGGCAGAATACGAATGTGCTTGAAATATATATTGATATCCAGTTTATAAAGGGCTCGTTACACTACATCAGTTTTTATCCGTTTTTCCAATACAGGTGCTTTTAAAAAAATGGACAGACAGTAAAAGCCCATAAAATGTCATAATATCATTCACACCTGCTGCTTCTGTTCCAGTGCATTTACAAAACGCACTGCATTCAGCATTTCTGTCTATATTATTCTTATTTTCTATATATAACATGATATACAGATTTACGATATTCATAGAGCACCTAGAATTCTTGATCCTACAACAAGGAAATCGGTTGATATATTGTAATTGACAATTCTTGACACAATATCCATCTTATCACCTATTTAACTCTGGTGGTTTGACCATCTGTTGTGCCATGATGACATTCTAAACCCAAAAACAAATAACCACAAAAACCTACATCAGGCTTATTATCTGATTATGTTAACAATATTGGTACAAAAAAGCTAACAGAATCTACCGAACAAATCATAATAGTGGAGAGAATGAAGTGAAACATACCCATGGAAACTGCCAGACTAATATAATCGAGAGGATAAGCAATGAGAATGTCATATCATAAATGCTACAAGGATATGTTAATATGCTTAGTAAATAGAAAGATCTATTTGGCTTGTTATGCTAGGTATAGATGGGGAAATGCATCCATAACACCCGACTGCTCACGGCCAACAATAGGTTTGTGTATGTGCATTCGACCAGTTGGCGTCACTGGTGATCCGACCTGTAGCCTCTACAAGGAGATTGTGCCATATATGGCATGTAAATTCCATAGCTTTGTGGCCTGTATGGATTATGTCATGGTGTAGTTGTATACGGTAACTCTGGTCAGTAGACTTACAGGGAGATTCAATAAAAGTTCTTATTGTTAAAAATGGTGCTAATTTAACATTTGAAAGCTAACATCTGATTGGTTGGGGCAAAATTAGCACAATTTTTAATGATAAGAACTTTTATTGAAAAACCCTGATTGTGCCTTTATATAACTTGTGTAGTAATGGGGACTGTATAGGTTGTTTCTTGGTTTAGCGTGTTTAGTACTGTTGTCTGTATCATCTGCGTAATTGTAAGGCTTGTACTGCTCTAAAGCTGGGTACACACAGTACTGATTTCTGAAAGATGACAGGCAGGATCTGCAAGATCATGTCTGCCATCTTTCAAAGATCTGCATATACACAGTCCCCAGCGTTCTCCCTATGAATATCATTGGGAGAACGCTCGGATCCGACGGTATCGGGGCTTTATCGTTACTGTGTGTACCCAGCTTAAGAGTAGTTGCCAACAGGGCTTTATCTAAGTGGAAAGGAATGTGCACTGTGTAAGAGGGTATTAAAAGCCAGTCTCTGTGAATGTTGAAATAAAAAACAATATAGTAAATGAAAATCAGCAAAGGATGTGCAATTGTTGCAAACAGTGGTAAGAAGAATCAATGTCAATATAATTTAGGTGGTAGATTTGGGTGTTAACAATCCTTGTGTTGCCTAGCAATGTTAGGATGCAAACAGCCCAACCCAGCAAGATATTGCCATAGGGGGGTTTATTTGTTAAGGTTGAAAAAAATATTCTCCTATTTATTATTATATTATGGATTTATATAGCACCAACATCTTCCGTGGCGCTTTACAAGTACATAGTCATACATACATACAGGGTAATACAATGTTGTACAAAGTTATACATATTACATACACAGGTAATACATAATATTAGTAAACAAGGGAGGTAGGATTTCTACAGCAATACCGTGATACAATAGGAAAGAGGACCCTGCCCAAAGTGCTTACAGACTAGAGGATATGGGGTGAGACATAAGGTGACGGGAATCGGTAGGCTGTAAATATATTGGCAGTGAAGCGTGAAAGGCGAGTTGGATCATATTGGGTAGTAAGATGGGTATGTTAGACCAGGTTATATGCTTGCCTGAAGAGTGGGTTTTAAGGTTATGTTTGAAGGTATTAAGGGACGGTGAGTGACAGAGGAAGGGAATTTCAGAGTACAATGCGACATTGGTATAGCAAAAAATGGCAAACGATTCACTTGACGTTGTATAGAGAAAACAAGAAAGTATGTTATGTTAAAGAAGAGATGAAAGCAAATTTAGAAGATGAAATAAATGATGATCTTGAGCTCATAGACTGGGATATGTTCTTAGGTAAACAAATTAAACAGAAGTGGACCTGTTTAAAAGGCTATATTAATACAATTAAAATTTATATACATTTATGGAACAAAAGATATGTCCACACCTGCGTAGTTCAAAGGACTTGTGGAGATCCTTAAGATTAGAAAAAATACATTTTATTTTTATGCTAGCAAAGGTTTCTTTAAAGTGGGATCAGTAAAATTATGTACGTATATACTCGAGTATAAGCCGAGGTTTTTAGGTTTTAAAATAAACTAAAAACCTTACCTCGGCTTATACTCGAGTCAAGGTCTTCCTTACCGCGATCGATGTTGCTGAGGCTCCAGATCCAGTGCCGCACGCTCTGTAAGTCCTGTGAGTTTGCGGCTGACGTCAGTACTCGGCGCCGGGCGTGAGAGGCGCCGACGGCAGTGACGTCAGCCGGCAATCCACAGGACTACAGAGCGTGCGGCAGCCGGATTTGGAGCCTCAGCAACATTCTGGTAATTCTGGGAGGAATCTCCAGGGAGGGAGGGAGGGGGCTCTACACTGCAGTTGCATTCCCATACAGTTGTTTGGAAACTACAACTCCCAGCCAATAAAGCATGCTGGGAGTTGTAGTTTCCAAAACATCTGTATGGGAATTTGCTGTCTATTTAAAGGGAACTTAAGCATCAAAATAAATTTGAAGGCAGTAGTGGTCAGATCAGATCAGTCGTCAGATAATCAGAAGGCAGTAGTGGTCAGAATTCTACCCTCGGCTTATATTCGAGTCAATCAATTTATCTAATTTTCAGGGTAATAACAGGGACCTCGGCTTATACTCGAGTCGGCTTATACTCGAGTATATACGGTAACTAACTTCCAGCAGATGTGGTAATGGCAAGTTCATTAAATAGCCTCAAGAGTGGGCTGGATAAGTTTCTAAAATTGTAAAACATTGAAAGTTACTGGTATTAAAGGGCATCTCCACCAAATTGGGAATTTTAGTTTTATTGAAGAACAGAAGTAGCTATGAGCTAGGGCTCATAGTTGGCTAAAAAGGTTGGACTAGATGGGCCTATTGATTCAACATCACATACTATTTATGTCATTATGTGGACCTGTAAATTTAATATCAGTGATAGGGAAGATACTGTAATCATTGTTACGGGATTAAGAACTGATTTTTTAATTATAATCAGTATGAGAAATAGATCTTGTCAAACTAACTGCTTGGTTTTTATGGAGATATGATAAGAATTTAGATTCTGGCAAAGCCGTGGATGTGCTGGTACTTAAATTTTGCTAAGGCTTTTGATACTGCGTCACACAGGCGACTTATGTATAAAGGTCTGTTGGCCTTAGAATAGACTGGTAAATAAATGTGCTGACCTGATTCTTAGTTGAAAGGGCATGTCCACCCATAAATCTCAATTTTACATACAGCTGCAGGACCCCTCAAACCCACTTAACTTTTCCAAGATGCAGCTATAGACAACTTACAAGACCTGGTCCCTACCGCTTGCTGCATATGCCCTCACTGCTGCCGTTCTTTCCAGAAACAAGCTTGCAATAATAGCAGTGGGCAGTACCCAGGCAGCAAGGGACCAAGGCTTGAAAGTTCCTTTAGCTGTCTCTTTAAAAAGGAAAATAAAATGGAAGTAGGGTTTGGGGGTGTCCTACAGCTGGTGTGTAAAATTTAGATTTATAGGTTGACATGCCGTTTAAAGAGAAGCTGACAGTACATGAGAAAGCTGCAGAACAGAGGCCACCAAAGCCCCCACCGCTGCTTGCGTGTATGTGCATGCGTGAGCATGTAGGGGAAAAGAGATAGGAGAAAGATGGACGGCCAAGCTGCACCTGGCTGCGGAGGACACCTTTTTTTTTACCTTTTACCAGGGGAGCGGGCCATGAACAAACTTTCCAGGTAGTATGCTTAGTATCATTTATGTGGCCTAAAATTCTAAGTGGGGTGGATCAAGATTCTGTAATGGGGCTGTTTCTTTATCTGTTTATTATACTTGGGTATTGAGAACAATGTTTGCTGTGATACAAAACTATGCAGAAATATGCAAACCCAGACATCCTACTCTGGAAAATGTGCCTTCCGTGTCACATCCTGAACCCTCACCCAGCAGCCTCATTGGTTACCAATGCGAAACACCCCAACTACCCCCACCCCGGTAATAATGTTATTTTCAGCCGTATTAGGGCTTTAATTTACTTTCCCTGGTATTCCATTCCCTCATGGGAGTTTGGGGTGTTCTCATGGGAGTGCGGGAGACAACACAGAATCTGGGAGACTCCTGAAATATTATCCATGGATAATAACTTTCTTTCGTCCTGTGTCCACAATTGTGTGTCATGGGTATTGATGTTATTTATCTGATTTTGCAATTATTGGATGGAAAAGTGTGTGAGTGCTATACGGGATACTTGGGAAGGTTTGTCCCTCAACTTTGGGTTTGTTATATCCTGCTCAGTGGGGCCCATCATTAAGGCCCAGTACACATAAGACAATATTTGAAACAAAATGGTGCAATTTTGCCCCAACCAATCAGAACTTATTAACATTTGAAAGCTAACATCTGATTAGTTGGGGCAAAATTAGCACCATTTTAAACGATAAGAACTTTTATTGAATAACCCCCTATGTACCTTGTGAGATTATTGGACAATCAACAAATTATTTCAATAATCTTGATTCTTATGTCAGGCACCTAGGTACAATTTGTTGTTGAGGCACTACTAACAATGCAATTATTAAAAGATTCGGTATTGTGCAATATTGTTAGGTGGATAGCCTGCTTTAGGCAGTAAAGTACAAAGAAATATATAGCTAGATGCAGGGCAAGGTCCTGTATGTCATGTCTCAAAGATCAGGGAACACACAGCATAGGGAGAACGCTGTGTGTTTCCTATGGCCAATAAAAAATAAATCCAAAATAAAATATGAGAAGAGTCCTATAGGGTGACTACCACGGCTGAGGGAAAATTTCTGTCCTTGAACGACTGCAAGGCCGACCCAAACGTTTGGTGGCCGCACGCTCGTTCGGGAAAGACGCTACACACACTGCCAGTAAAGCCCTGATACCGTCAGATACAATGGTATTGGGGCTTTATCATTCTGGTGTGTACTTAGCTTAAGCTCTATGGATCAGGTACATCATTAATAACCTTAGATAACTGTCCATGACAATTTTGACTCAAAACACTTCTTAAGGCGGGTACACATCATCATCATGTGATCCGACAGTGATTGTCCCGGCCAACCACTTGCTTGTGGGCTAAATATGTGTATGCAAAAAATAAGAAGCACTTTACATACTGTGTTTTTTCCATAACCACATGCACACAACCAGGTCAGCTACACACTAATCATTTTAATTGTGTCTATAAAACAAGCTTAAATCTTAATATTCTGTTCTATTGTATTCTATCAGTGGTTCCACTTCCTATGATGAAATCTAAAACTTTGAGAACATTTTGAAAAGGAACACAGCAATAAAAACTGCTGTGCTGCTAATGCTCAGGGAAGTTAAAGGGTCTGTTACATACCTGACAGCAGCAAAGGAATTGTTGGTTCTACTAGATAAGACTTACAGGGTTATTCAATAAAAGTTCTTATCGTTTAAAATGGTGCTAATTTGCCCCAACCAATCAGATCTTATTTAACATTTGAAAGCCAACACCTGATTGGTTGGGGCAAAATTAGCACCATTTTAAACGATAAGAACTTTTATTGAATCTCCCTGTTAGTTGTAGCAAACGGAGCCTGTCAGGAACCACTAGATCCATGCAAGATATTGTCTGTTATAAGAGAGGAATAGATTCAAGAGAGAAAAATATTATCTCCTCTTTACAAGGCACTGGTAAGGCCTTGTTTGTAGTATCTGATATTTTATTTATAAAATCACTATTCTAAATAACTGCTTAAAGCTGGTAATACATGTATGTTGGGTACCGTATATACTCGAGTATAAGTCGAGGTTTTTAGGCTTTAAAAAAAGCCTAAAAATCCTACCTCGGATTTACTTGAGTCACTAACCTGAACTCTGGCATCCGCACGCTTCCTCCTTCTTCCACATTCCACTGGGCTGTGGCTGAACACCGGCGCGAGTAGTGACGTCCGCCACAGCCCAGTGGAATAGGGAAAAGGAGGAAGCGTGCGGCTGCCGGAGTTCAGGTTAGTGAGGAAGTGTGCTGCCGGAGTTCAGGTTAGTGAATTCAGGATTGGTAATCTGTCTGGCTTGGATCGTTTTGGGGACATTTTGACTCCAAATGTTAAGTAAAGTAAATGCCTCTACTCCACTGGGGTGGGGGGGAGGTAGGTGCAGTATTTGCCATGAAGATGTTTGGAAACTGCAACTTCCACCAACTAAAGCATGCTGGGAGTTGTAGTTTTCAAACATCTGAGTGGCAAGGAATTGGGGATCAGTGTGGGGGTTCCTATTCATTTAAAGGGCAACTAATGCATTAAAACAATACAGAATCAGGAGAATGGTATGTATTTTGAAAAGATTGCCTTCTGATTCTGTATTGTTTTGAGGCTTTAGTTGCCCTTTAAATGGACAGCAGATTTCCCATACTGTAGTCCCATACAGTAATAGCCATACTGGATTTGGCTGTTACTGTATGGGGCTACGTATGGGAATTCTGCTATCCATTTAAAGGGCAACTAAAGCCTTAAAACAATACAGAATCAGGAGGCAGTAGTGGTCATATTTTTACCCTCGACTTATACTCGAGTCAATCATGTTTCACTAATTTTTTTAGGTAAAAAAGGTACATTGACTTATACTCGGGTCGACTTATATTCGAGTATATACGGTAACTGTATGTAAGTTGTAAGTCAATGGGCTAGGGCGTTTAGCTGAGAGTAGTTGGAAGTACACCTAACTGTAAAGATGGTGCACCTGGCTAATGGCTCATACACCCACCACACACAATGTGTAAAGAACAGCCATTTTGGTTGATGATGTTTAGTGTATTGTGCTAGGATGGGCCTCTATAACTGCTGTTTGGTTGGGGCTCATTGAAGCATGGTTTCTAAGAATGTTATATTATTTTAATTGATTATGTACTTTACCCTTCTGCCCATAGTTTTAAACCCAGATAAAAATGCCACTCAAAAGATTCAGGTATGTTTTATTCAGGGTTGCCAGGCATCCCTACTTGGATGGTATTGTCCCGACTGCAGGGCCAAAATCCAGAGTCCCAAGTCAGGGCTGAAATACCATCTTACAGAGGAAACTGGCAGCCCTGCCCCTGGAGCACCCACTCCCTGCCCTGTTACGCCCCTAACTCCGTCTCTGTTTCCACCTCGCACAGTCACCCCCACACCATGCCTATTGTGACGTCATGGGGGTGGCAAATCTGGCAACCTCATTGTATCCTTGTAGTTTTCTCCCGTAGTTAATGGTTTGGGCTTATTTGCTAGGATAGACAAAATTGTGGTGTTGGAAGTTTTGAACCAATGACATGCTCTGATGTTTTAACTTTAATCTTGGTTAGATATTTTTTTTTTGTATTTACAGATTGTTTGTTGCTAGTCAGGATATTGTCAATGTCAGTAAATGATTCTGTGCCTAATCCACTTCTTTGCAGACTTTGAAGAAGATGTATCTTCTGGATGAGGTATTTTTTTTTGCGGCTCTTATATTACCTCCCAGATTAGTTACTGGAAATAATCGGAGGGATTTTGTGCTGGTCAACCCCATTTACCTGTATGGTTGCTAACTCTTTGGAGGACCTGAAGTGTAATATAAATTCATCCTCATCTTTATTTATATATACAGTTGGTGAAGGGGGAGAAGCAGTCTGATCTACAGAGAAAGAAAAGAGTTGAGATAGAGACAAAATCCTTGTGAAGTACCTGTGCGGATTGTTTGTTTTTTATAATGTGGAGTCACTAAGAGTTTGTGATCTGTTGGTGAAGTCTTAATCCAGATGCAAATGGATTTTGGTAGTCATAGATTGGTGAGCTTGTGAATTAGGGTGCCCATATACTATACTTTCAGACTTCGGGAGCCATTGAAAAACCATGTGAACCAGGAATGTTGCAGGAACGTCGGAACCGTTGTCAGGAAAAAGCACTATTTAGACATTACATAGATATATGTTCATCTAAAAAGAACTACTAATCATCTAATATCTAACTAGTGAATGGCCAACATTTGCATGGCAGGGATAATTGTGTTGAACAACAGTGAGCTGTAAAGAGAGGAGTTGGGGAATCCTGTTAGGACACTCCAGGCGTTGTAACATAGAGTGGAGTGCTAATGAGCTCTGCTGGTAGGGAAATTAGAATGGGTCCAAGGTATTTGAAAAAAAACAACCTTTCAGTCTATTGGCATTTCATGCACAGAAGAGCAGCACGATTCATTTAGCCTTTTATGTTTTCTGCTATAAACTGATAGAAAGGAAGACCTTAATGTTGCACTATTTAGAGGATCTGTTTAATTCAGCCTCTTCCTAGAGTAGGAGTAATGACAAAATGAGTGGTATTCCCTCATCTAATGATTGAGAGTTTTCCGGTTGTTATTACCTTTCGTAATTTTTTTGAAGTTCCTGTCTGGCCATTTATTTTGGAATCTCAGAAAGATCAGGTCAGGCAGTTCTTCAGACTTTTTAGGAATGTTAGGAGAATGTCGCTGGAATGTCAGAAGGTGAGTTTGTAGTGGGCATGACTATCTCCCCCCCCCAGCCTTATTAGTATGGTGAAACTCTTCTGTGATATCCATATAATACAAGCATAAAGATGAACCCCCAAGCACCTTGCCCCCTAAGGTTACCCCCAAAATTTTGTATTGTGATGCACTATAAAGGAATTACCTTGTTTAAGTGTGTTCATCTTTATGCTTGTGCTATATATATGTCCTTGGTAGAGGACTAATTGGGGTAGCAACCTTCTATTATTCTGGCTAGTAGCCACAAGTGTGCCTGGGCCCAACCCCAAAGTGTGGATATCAATAACGCTGAATATATATACATATATCTGTTATTATTGGTGATTGTGTAAATAGGAAATAATGAACCCCTTCTTAGAATATTAGAATCCACCTTGGATTCCAATGTATAATATAATCTGTATAGGATGGCCTGTAAAAAGAACTCAACCTGCTACTGACTTTTTAATGGTCATGGAACGCCTCTTGACTCAATATTCTTATATTTTACATTATCACTATATCAGAGAACACGCAAGCTGCATCTGGCAAGATCCAAAATATTAATGCATATGGCGGGGGTGCAGTTGGTTTGGGGGCAGGATTGCACTGAGCAGATCAGGAAATTTGCAAAAAGGTGATTAGTGTAGCTTCAATTATTGTGTTGGTCTGACACCCCAGCACTGTGGCCCATAATCCTTATATATAAACCCATATATATATACTCCATGTTCTTATTATATATATTCTCCATGATCCTCTATATTATATATATACTATGATTTCTTTTCTATATATATTCTCCATGATCCCTTATTTATATATATACTCCATAATCTCTTTTTATAATATTCTCCATGATCCCTATTTATATAATACTCCATAATCTCTTTTTATATATATTCTCCATGATCCCTTATTATTATATATTCTCTATGATTTCTTTTTTTATATATTCTCCATGATCCCTTATTTATATATATTTATATATATTACTCCATGATCCCCTATTATATATATTTATATATATACTCATGATCCCTTAATTATATATAATATACTCTATGATCCCTTATTTATATATATTCTCCATGATTCCTTATTTATATATATACTCCATGATCCCTTATTTATAATATACTGTATGATCCTTATTATATATACACTCCATGACCCATTTTATATACACTCCATGATCCCGTATTTATATATATTCTCCATGATCCCTATTTATATAATATTATATACTATCATGATCCCTTATTTGGATTGATGTGTAATGTGGTAACCATTGTATATAATTGACTTAATTTAATTGTGCTATCATTTGCAACATCTGTAATTATAATAAAATCTAATAGTGGAGAAACACATCAGGGTTATTTAATAAAAGTTTATCGTTTAAAATGGTGGTAATTTTACCCCAACCAATCGATGTTAGCTTTCAAATGTTAAATAAGATCTGATTGGTTGGGGCAAAAATAGCACCATTTTAAACAATAGAACTTTTTGAATATGGCTTGAATCTCCTTGTATATGGCTACAGTTGGTAAGACTAGCACATCGTGTTCAAGAAATCTAGAATTAAAAAGCTACCTGGGTGTAATGTTTGTAGCTGTAAAAGTGCAGGCAAAGGCTTAATGGATGGCGCTGTATATTGGATTTGGAGAGGGCTGGGAGAAGATGTTAGTATTGGTGTTACAGGAAGTGTTGTGTGGGTGTGACAGAATTCACAACATGGAAAGGACGGACACATGTCCTTATCAATCACTGTGACAGATTATTCTCTATCTAATGCTCCTGGTTGTATCTGGCTCCCAAATCTAAACACTGTCCCCATGCTTGATTCAGACTGTCAGATTCCTGTGACCTCAGAGGGAGCGTGGGCTTGGATATGGGATAGAGGGAGGGGAAATACAGCAGTAGGAGATCTGATGCCCGGCTTGTAGTTGAGAGTCTAATAGAGAGATAGAGAGATCATTGGAATGTGATCTGGTTGTGGACTGAATCTGTTTCATTGAGTGCTGCTGGCCCAGCATACTAACCCGACTGCACTGTATGTGGGTGTAACAACCTATAATATAAACCATGGTGTCAAGGTGTGGCGTTCCCTAATTGGTTATATGTAAGTATAACATTAGCGGGTATGTGGTAAGTATAACTTTGGCTGGTTATGTGTAGTATAACATTGGTTGAATATAGTGAGTATGAGGGTAAATGTGTAACACTGACTGGTTCTGTGCAGGGATTGGTGGATATGTAAACCTATTTAAACATATATGAGTGTGTTTGGCCATCAGCATTCATTGTCTGGGAACAGGCAGTCATAGGGAAAAAGAAAACAATCTATAGGGGAGTTTAGTGATTCACAATCAGCAATGTACGTCTATGACCTGGAAGATGAGGTGAGTGCCATTTCTTGATACTAAGGGGTATTGGAGGTTTCTTTTAGACGATCACCTTCTATTCCCTTTTTATTTCTCCCCATTTTCTTGCTAAATGTTTAATTCCTAAATGCTCCCCCCATTTTCTTCTGTCTGTCTCCTTTGCTTTTACTGGCACATTCCTTGCCTGGGATCCTTTAGCTCCAAGAACAGTGCTTCTGTAGGCTGGATGGTTTAACCCCTTCTTATTTGGTGCTCAGGCCACATCTCTCTGTAATTCACACACGTCTCTCCTCCAGGGTTCAGCAGAATCATACACAGTCGTCCATCAGATTCTGATGTGTTCTCTGGAAGAAGACAGGGAAGCCTTGCGGAAAGAGGCAGAGGACATGCACTGGCACAGCTGGAAAAGGCAAAGGTAATAATATTTTACAGTACAGACATACATAAATATAGTCTTGGTTTTTATTTTGTTATATCTAACTTAGCCTCAGTAAAATGAAATAGACAGGGAATAGTAGTCACACGACTACCAGGTAATACACTTTGTGATTTTCATTTTTATAAACTTATCGTCGGTGATATTTAAAGTGATCCTACTTCTGTTTATTGTGGTAAAACTGGCTATGAGCTTGTATCAGCAATACTGCCAGACAACCAATTAGAATGCATGTTCTGCACAAAGCATCCTTTCCAACTAGTTGGCCAGCGGCTTCGCTATTGAGGAGCTTATAGTTCTATTGCTGCTCTGAGAAAAAGGGTAAGAGTCAGTGTCAGTGCTACCATTCTACCATAATTAAATTGAAGTGGGCTATATCTAGCTGTAGCAAATATAGGAAATAAAATACATACATACAAACATACAATAAATCAAAAGCCATTTGTTGATAAACCTGTATTGATAAACCTACTGTATGTTCTTTTAAACACTTGCATTTAAGAGTAATGTTAAGGCTAGATTCAAAGAAAGCAAACCTGACAAGCCATAGGATGCTATTTGGATGATACTTTAGTATTTGTCAAGCAGCACATATAAAGCACAATAAAATCTTTCAGAATGAAGATTGAAAGTTAGTTTTACAGTTATAAATGCAAAAACATACCCCCTACACAGATACAGATACACACTCCTACTGATACATCCCTAACCACCCCACCCTTTCGTTTCATGGCCCCTAAAAAGCCTCATTAGACCCTATGTAGAAAATATGAGAGCTGATATGAGATAACATAAAATTGTGGAAATCTATAGGGTATACAGGTGCAACTTTATGTCATCTCATATCAGCCCTCAGATTTCCTATTACAGGGCCTATAGAAGGAAATAATTTAAGGGCATGTCCCCCCAAAACTAAAATTTAACCACTGCTGGGCCCCATTGTGTAGTGTTACAAAATGCAGTGCTTGTCCAAAGTCCATGAAACCGAAGAGTAGGAGCCTGTCTTCCTGTGAAAAGGTTTCTGCCCCTTCTCTGTCCTCCGGGAGGTATTCAGGTATGTGCTGTGGAGCTGATTACTCCCTCCCACCCACCATCCAGATCCATGTACATGGATCCATCTGCACTTTAGTTTAACATTTAACCTTTTGTGTAGTGTAGTCGCCCCCCCCCCCCCAATCCTAACCGCACACTAAAGCATTGTCTGTTTGTAAAAAAGTAAGAAGATGCTTACTTACAGACCAGGATCTTGGCTAAATCAAATACCCGGCTCAGCCAATCCAGACACGGCTGCGGGCCAAGCCCCCAATGCAACTCATATGCAGAAGTTGCATTGGAGGCTGAAGCCAAGGGAACCTGTAGAAGGAGGTGGTAAGTAAGTTTTTCTAACTTTTTTTTACAAACAGACAATGCGGGTTAGGGTTGGGAGGGGGGGAGAGACACTGCAGCAAACTATATAGGTGACATAAAACTGTGCTGGCAAACCCTATATATCTAAAGTGGTCCATGGTGGGATACCCTATAGAAATCTAATAATCTAATATAGGACCTATATAAATACAGGTACACACAGATACAGGTGCACCACACTACTCATGCACACAGACTACCTCATCCTTCTGTCCATGGCAGCAGCTTTAGTTAGTTTTATGGTTAAATGAAAAAAATATACTTGAGACCAACATAGAAAATGGAAAATTCACCTGCAGTGCACCCACTCTATCTTCCATTTCCATGGCAACAATACCCAAATCATAAAAAAAAAAAGTTTTCTCAGTTATAAACACTAGAGATGGCCGAACTTTTGAAAGTTCGCTCCATTTTCGAACTTTCAAACTATATGGAAAGTTCGAAAGTTCGAAAACAGACCCATTAAAGTCAATGGGAGTCAAATAGTTCAAGTTTGAATGAAATACAATTAAAATATTAATGGTAACTTACCGTATATACTCGAGTATAAGCCGAGGTTTTAGGTTTAAAAATTAACCTAAAAACCTTGACTCGGCTATACTCGAGTCACAAGGAACTTCCGCAATCCAGAGGCAGCCGCGAGTCCGGCCGGCAGTTCCCAGTAGTTCTTCGCGGTTGCGCGATGACGTCATCACGCACGCTGGCGGGATGACGTCATCGCGCAGCGCGAAGCAGTAATGGGAACTGCCGGCCGGACTCGCGGCTGCTTCTGGATTGCAGAGAGAGGAAGACTGAAGACCAGGTACGGGTAAGTGAGCTGGGGGGGGACTGGGGGGAGGGCTGGGGGTACTGGGGGGAGGGCTGGGGAGACAGTATTCCATGCAGACACCCACATTACCTTTTTACTATAGGTGGTTGGAAACTACAACTCCCAGCAACCAAGCATGCTGGGAGTTGTAGTTTCCAAACATCTACAGTGGAAAGGTATTAGGGTGGGGGACAGTATGCCATACAGTAACCCCAATACCTTTCACTATAGGTGGTTGGAAACTACAACTCCCAGCAACCAAGCATGCTGGGAGTTGTAGTTTCCAAACATCTACAGTGGAAAGGTATTAGGGTTACTGTATACCCTCGGCTTATACTCGGGTCAATCATATTTTCTAATTTTTGAGGCAAAAATGGGTGCCTCGGCTTATACTCGAGTCGGCTTATACTCGAGTATATACGGTAATGTAAATGGCTGTGGGACCTGGGAAATGGTCTGGGGAACATGTTCGAAAATACAGGACTTTCTAAAAATCGATTTTACTCTCACGCGCTATTTCAAGATCTCACGTTCGAACATTCGATAATTATCCTTGAGCGACTCGCGGATTCGATAATTTGATATTTACTCACGTATTGGTATAATAGACATTTTACTCACGGATTCAATATTACTTGCGTATTGGTTATATAGACAATTTACTTGCTGAATCGAGAATTCGATATTTAATCGCGTATAGGTTATATAGCCATTTTACTCACGGATTCGATAATTCGATATTACCACGTATAGGTATAATAGACATTTACTCGCGGATTTGATAATTCGATATTTACTCGCGTATAGGTATAATAGACATTTTACTCACAGATTTGATAATTCGATATTTACTCGCGTATTGGTATAATAGACATTTTACTCGCGGATTTGATAATTCGATATTACTCGCGTATAGGTATAATAGACATTTACTGCGGATTTGATATTCGATATTTACTCGCGTATAGGTATAATAGACATTACTCGCGGTTTGATAATTCGATATTTACTCGCGTATAGGTATAATAGACATTTTACTTGCTGAATCGATAATTCGATATTTTATGCGTATTGGTATAATGGACATTTTACTCGCGGATTGATAATTTGATATTTACTTGCGTAGTGTATAATAGACAATTACTTGCTGAATTGATAATTCGATATTTACTCGCGTATAGGTATAATAGACATTTTACTCTCATATTTGTTAATTCGATATTTACTCGCGTATTGGTATTATGGACATTTACTCGCGGATTCGATAATTTTATATTACTTGCGTATTGGTATAATAGACAATTTACTTGCTGAATTGATAATCGATATTTACTCGCGTATAGGTATAATAGACATTTTACTTGCGGATTCGATAATTTGATATTACTTGCATATTGGTATAATAGACATTTAATTGCGAATCGATAATTCGATATTACTCACGTATAGGTATAATAGACATTTTACTCGCGGATTCGGATATTCGATATTTACTCGCGTATAGGTATAATAGACATTTACTCGTGGATTAGAGAATTCAATATTTACCGCGTATTGGTAAATTAGAATACAGCTGTGTGTAAAATTAGATTTATAGGTTGACATGCCGTTTAAAGAAGAAGCTGACAGTACATGAGAAAGCTGGAGAACAGAGGCCACCAAAGCCCCCACGCCTGCTTGCGTGTATGTGCATGCGTGAGATGTAGGGGAAAAGAGATAGGAGAAAGATGGACGGCCAAGCTGCACGCTGGCTGCGGAGGACACCTTTTTTTTACCTTTTACCAGGGGAGCGGCCATGAACAACTTTCCAGTTAGTATGCTTAGTATCATTATGTGGCCTAAAATTCTAAGTGGGGTGGATCAAGATTCTGTAATGGGCTGTTTCTATTATATCTGTTTATTAATTAATGGGTATTGAGAACAATGTTGCTGATGATACAAAACTATGCAGAAATATGCAAACCCAGACATCCTACTCTGGAAAATTGTGCCTTCGTGTCACATCCTGAACCTCACCCCCAGCACTCATTGGTTACCAATGCGAAACACCCCAACTACCCCCTACCCCGGTAATAATGTTATTTTCAGCCGTATTAGGGCTTTAATACTTTCCCTGTATTCCATTCCTCATGGGAGTTTGGGGTGTTCTCATGGGAGTGCGGGAGACAACACAGAATCTGGGAGACTCCTGAAATATTATCCATGGATAATAACTTTCTTTCGTCCTGTGTCCACATATTGTGTGTCATGGGTATGATGTTATTTATTGATTTTTGCAATTATTGGATGGAAAGTGTGTGAGTGCTATACGGGATACTTGGGAAGGTTTGTCCCTCCAACCTTTGGGTTTGTTATATCATGCTCAGTGGGGCCCATCATTAAGGCAGTACACATAAGACAATATTTTGAAACAAAATGGTGCTAATTTGCCCAACCAATCAGAACTTATTTAACATTTGAAAGCTAACATCTGATTTGTTGGGGCAAAATTAGCACCATTTTAAACGATAAGAACTTTTATTGAATAACCCCCTTGTACCTTGTGAGATTATTGGACAATCAACAAATTATTTCAATAATCCTTGATTCTTATGTCAGGCACCTAGGTACAATTTTGTTGTTGAGCACCTACTAACAATGCAATTATTAAAAGATTCGGTATTGTGCAATCATATGTTAGGTGGATAGCCTGCTTTAGGCAGTAAGTACCAAGAAATATAGCTAGATGCAGGGCAAGTCCTGTATGTCATGTCTCAAAGATCAGGGAACAACAGCATAGGGAGAACGCTGTGTGTTTCCTATGGCCAAAAAATATGAGAAGAGTCCTATAGGGTGACTACCACGGCTGAGGGAAAATTTCTGTCCTTGAACGATGCAAGGCCGACCCAAACGTTTGGTGGCGCACGCTCGTTCGGGAAAGACGCTACACACACGCCAGTAAAGCCCTGATACCGTCACGATACAATGGTATTGGGGCTTTATCATTTGGTGTGTACTTAGCTTAAGCTCTATGGATCAGGTACATCATTAATAACCTTAGATAACTGTCCATGACAATTTGTACTCAAAACACTTCTTAAGGCTGGGTACACATCATCATCATGTGATCCGACAGTGATTGTCCCGGCCAAACACTGCTTGTGGGCTAAATATGTGTATGCAAAAAATAAGAAGCACTTTACATACTGTGTTTTTTCCATAACCACATGCACACAACCAGGTCAGCTACACACTAATCATTTTAATTGTGTCATAAAACAAGCTTAAATCTTAATATTCTGTTCTATTGTATTCTATCAGTGGTTCCACTCCTATGATGAAATCTAAAACTTTGAGAACATTTTGAAAAGGAACACAGCAATAAAAACTGCTGTGCTGCATGCTCAGGGAAGTTAAAGGGTCTGTTACATACCTGACAGCAGCAAAGGAATTGTTGGTTCTACTAGATAAGACTTACAGGGTTATTCAATAAAAGTCTTATCGTTTAAAATGGTGCTAATTTGCCCCAACCAATCAGATCTTATTTAACATTTGAAAGCCAACACCTGATTGGTTGGGGCAAAATTAGCACCATTTTAAACGATAAGAACTTTATTGAATCTCCCTGTGTTTGTAGCAAACGGAGCCTGTCAGGAACCACTAGATCCATGCAAGATATGTCTTGTATAAGAGAGGAATAGATTCAAGAGAGAAAAATATTATTCTCTCTTTACAAGGCACTGGTAAGGCCTTGTTTGTAGTACTGATATTTATTTATAAAATCACTATTTAAAAACTGCTTAAAGCTGGTAATACATGTATGTTGTGGTACGTTATACGAGTATAAGTCGAGGTTTTGAGCTTTAAAAAAAGCCTAAAAATCCTACCTCGGGTTATACTGAGTCAATACCTGAACTCTGGCATCCGCACGCTTCCTCCTTCTTCCACATTCCACTGGGCTGTGGCTGACAACCGGCGCCGACCCGGAGTAGGACGTCCGCCACCAGCCCAGTGGAATAGGGAAGAAGGGAAGCGTGCGGCTGCCGGAGTTCAGGTTAGTGAGGAAGTGTGCTGCCGGGTTCAGGTTAGTGAATTCGGATTGGTATCTGTCTGGGTTGGATCGTGTTTGGGGACATTTTGACTCCAAATTTAGTAAAGTAAATGCCTCTACTCCACTGGGGTGGGGGGGGGGAGGTAGTGCAGTATTTGCCACTGAAGATGTTTGGAAACTGCAACTTCCACCAACTAAAGCATGCTGGGATGTAGTCTCAAACATTGGAGTGGCAAGGAAGGGGATCAGTGTGGGGGATTCCTATTCATTTAAAGGGCAACAATGCATTAAAACAATACAGAATCAGGAGAATGGTATGTATTTTGAAAAGATTGCCTTCTGATTCGTATTGTTTTGAGGCTTTAGTTGCCCTTTAAATGGACAGCAGATTCCCATACGTAGTCCCATACAGTAATAGCCATACTGGATTTGGCTGTTACTGTATGGGGCTACTGTATGGGAATTCTGCTATCCATTTAAAGGGCAACTAAAGCCTTAAACAATACAGAATAGGAGGCAGTAGTGGTCAATATTTACCCTCGACTTATACTCGAGTCAATCATGTTCACTAATTTTTTTAGGTAAAAAAGGTACATTGACTTATACTCGGGTCGACTTATATTGAGTATATACGTAACTGTATGTAAGTTGTAAGTCAATGGGCTAGGGGCTTTAGCTGAGAGTAGTTGGAAGTACAACTAATCTGTAAAGATGGTGCACCTGGCAATGGCTCATACACCCACCACACACAATGTGTAAAGAACAGCCATTTGTGTTGATGATTGTTTAGTGTATTGGTGCTAGGATGGGCCTCTATAACTGCTGTTTGGTTGGGCCTCATTGAAGCATGGTTTCTAAGAATGTTATATTATCTTAATTGATTATGTACTTTACCCTTCTGCCCATAGTTTTAAACCCAGATAAAAATGCCACTCAAAAGATTCAGTATGTTTTATTCAGGGTTGCCAGGCATCCCTACTTGGAGGTATTGTCCCGACGCAGGGCCAAAATCCAGAGTCCCAAGTCAGGGCTGAAATACCATCTTACAGAGGAAACTGGGCGCCTGCCCGGAGCACCCACTCCCTGGCCTGGACGCCCTAAACTCCGTCTCTGTTTCCACCCGCACAGTCACCCCCACACCATGCCTATTGTGACGTCATGGGGGTGGCAAAATCTGGCAACCCTCATTGTATCCTTGTAGTTTCTCCCCGTAGTTAATGGTTTGGGCTTATTTGCTAGGATAGACAAATTGTGGTGTTGGAAGTTTTGAACCAAGACATGCTCTGATGTTTTAACTTTATGGTTAGATATTTTTTTTGTATTTACCAGATGTTTTGTTGCTAGTCAGGAATTGTCAATGTCAGTAAATGATTCTGTGCCTAATCCACTTCTTTGCAGACTTTGAAGAAGATGTATCTTCGGATGAGGTATTTTTTTTGCGGCTCTATATTACCTCCCAGTTAGTTTACTGGAAATAATCGGAGGAATTTGTGCTGGTCAACCCCATTTACCTGTATGGTTGCTAATTGGAGGACCTGAAGTGTAATTAAATTCATCCTCATCTTTATTTAATATATACAGTTGGTGAAGGGGGAGAAGCAGTCTGATCACAGAGAAAGAAAAGAGTTGAGATAGAGACAAAATCCTTGTGAAGTACCTGTGCGGATTGTTTGTTTTTATAATGTGTAGAGTTTGTGATCTGTTGGTGAAGTCTAATCCAGATGCAAATGGGTTTGGTAGTCATAGATTGGTGAGCTGTGAATTAGGGTGCCCATATACTATACTTTCAGACATTCGGGAGCCATTGAAAAACCATGTGAACCAGGAATGTTGCAGGAACGTCGGAACCGTTGTCAGGAAAAAGCACTATTTAGACATTACATAGATTATATGTTCATCTAAAAGAAACTAAATCTACTAATATCTAACTAGTGAATGGCAACATTTGCATGGCAGGGATAATTGGTTGAACAACAGTGAGCTGTAAAGAGAGGAGTTGGGATCCTGTTAGGACACTCCAGGCGTTGTAACATAGAGTGGAGTGCTAATGAGCTCTGCTGGTGGTAGGGAAATTAGATGGGTCCAAGGTATTTGAAAAAAAACAACCTTTCAGTCTATTGGCATTTCATGCACAGAAGAGCAGCACGATTCATTTTAGCTCTTATGTTTTCTGCTATAAACTGATAGAAAGGAAGACCTAATGTTGCACTATTAGAGGATCTGTTTAATTCAGCCTCTTCCTAGAGTAGGAGTAATGACAAAATGAGTGGTTTCCCTCATAATGTATTGAGAGTTTTCGGTTGTTATTACCTTTCGTAATTTTTTTGAAGTTCCTGTCTGGCCATTTATTTTGGAATCTACAGAAAGATCAGGTAAGTCGCTGGAATGTCAGAAGGTGAGTTTGTGTGGGCATGACTATCCTCCCCCCCCAGCCTTATTAGTATGTGTGAACTCTTCTGTGATATCCATATAATACAAGCATAAAGATGAACCCCCAAGCACCTTGCCCCCTAAGGTTACCCCCAAAATTTTGTATTGTGATGCACTAATAAAGGAATTACCTTGTTTAAGTGTGTTCATCTTTATGTTGTGCTATAGCTATGTCCTTGGTAGAGGACTAATTGGGGTAGCAACCTTCTATTATCTGGCTAGTAGCCACAAGTGTGCCTGGGCCCAAACCCAAAGTGTGGATATCAATTTAACGCATGAATATATTATACATATATCTTTATTATTGGTGATTGTGTATAAGGAAATAATGAACCCCTTCTTAGAATATTAGAATCCACCTTGGATTCCAATGTATAATATAATCTGTATAGGATGGCCTGATAAAAGAACTCAACTGCTACTGACTTTTTAATGGTCATGGAACGCTCTTTGACTCAATATTCTTATATTTTACATTATCACTATATCAGAGAACACGCAAGCTGCATCTGGCAAGATCAAAAATATTAATGCTATGGCGGGGGTGCAGTTGGTTTGGGGGCAGGATTGCACTGAGCAGATCAGGAAATTGCAAAAGGGTGATTAGTGTAGCTTCAATTATTGTGTTGGTCTGACACCCCAGCACTGTAGGCTCCATAATCCCTTATATATAAACCCATATATATATACTCCATGTTCTTATTTATATATATTCTCCATGATCCCTATTTATATTATACTCTAGATTTCTTTTCTATATATTCTCCATGATCTTATTTATATATATACTCCATAATTCTTTTATATATATCTCCATGATCCCTTATTTATATATATACTCCATAATCTTTTTATATATATTCTCCATGATCCCTTATTTATATATATTCTCATGATTCTTTTTTTTAATATAATCTCCATGATCCCTTATTTATATATATTATATATATACTCCATGATCCCTTATTATATATTTATATATATACTCCATGATCCCTTACTTATATATATATATATCTTGATCCTTATTTATTATTTTCCATGATCCTTATTATATATATTACTCATGATCCCTTATTATATATTACTGTATATCCCTTATTATATAATATGATCCCATTTATATATACATCCATGATCCCTTATTTTATATACACTCCATGATCCCGTATTTATATATATTCTCCATGATCCTCTTATATATACTATATATATTATATATAATATATATATATACTACATGATCCCTTATTTGGATTGATGTGTAATGTGTAACCATTGTATATAATTGACTTAATTTAATTGTGCTTCATTTGCAACATCTGTAATTATAATTAAATCTAATAGTGGAGAACACATATCAGGGTTATTTATAAAAGTTTTATCGTTTAAAATGGTGGTAATTTTACCCCAACCAATCAGATGTTAGCTTTCATGTTAAATAAGATCTGATTGGTTGGGGCAAAATTAGCACCATTTTAAACATAAGAACTTTTGAATATGGCTTGAATCTCCTTGTTATGGCTACAGTTGGTAAGACTAGACATCGTGTTCAAGAAATCTAGAATTAAAAAGCTACCTGGGGTAATGTTTGTAGCTGTAAAAGTGCAGGCAAAGGCTTAATGGATGGCGTGTATATTGGATTGGAGAGGGCTGGGAGAAGATGTTAGTATTGGTGTTACGGAAGTGTGTGTGGGTGTGAGATTCACAACTGGAAGGACGGACACATGTCCTTATCAATCCTGTCAGTTATTCTCTATCTAATGCTCCTGGTTGATCTGGCTCCCAAACTAACCTGTCCCTGCTTGATATCGCTGTCACCTGTCCTGGGGCGTGGCTTGGCTATTGGATGAGGAGGGTACAGACACGTGGGAGATTGTGCCCGGCTTGTAGTTGAGGTCTAAATAGAGGATAGGAGATCATTGGATGTGTTGGTTGTGGACTGACTGTTCATTGAGTGTGCTGGCCCCGCATACTAACCCGACTGCACTGTATGTGTGTGTAACAACTATTTTACCATGGTGTCGGTGTGCGTCTACCGGTAAATGTAAGTATTGCTGGGGTATGTGTGTATACTTGGCTGGTTTGTGTAAGTATAACTTGGTTGATATATTGGAGTATGGATGTGGTATGTGGTACACGGACCAGATATGTGGGCGATTGAGTGTGGTACACCTATTTAAAATATATGAGTGTTGTTGGACATCAGCATCATTGTACGGGAAAAGAGTTCTGGGAAAAAGCAATACTATAGGGATAGTTTAGATTCACAATCAGCAAAGTACGTCTATGACCTGGAAGATGAGGTGAGTGCCATTTCCTTGATACTAAGGGGTATTTAGGAGGTTTCTTTTAGACGATCACCTTCTATCCCTTTTTATTTCTCCCCATTTCTTGCCAAATGTTTAATTCTAAAATGCTCCCCCCATTTCTCTCTGTTGTTTTGCTTTACTGGCACATTCCTTGCCTGGGATACTTTAGCTCCAAGAACAGCTGCTCGTAGGCTGGATGGTTTAACCCCTTCTTATTTGTGCTCAGGCCACATCTCTCTGAATCACACACTGCTCTCCTCCAGGGTTCAGCAGAATCATACACCAGTCGTCCATAGATTCTGATGTTTCTCGAAGAAGACAGGGAAGCCTTGCGGAAAGAGGCAGAGCGACATGCACTGGCACAGCTGGAAAAGGCAAAGGTAATAATATATTTACAGTACATAAATAAATAGAGCTATTGGTCTTTATTTTGTTATATCCTTAACTTAGCCTCAGTAAAATGAAATAGACAGGGAATAGTAGTCACACGACTACCAGGTAATACACTTTGTGATTTTCATTTTTATAAACTTATCGTCGGTGGATATTTAAAGTGATCCTACTTCTGTTTTATTGTGGTAAACTGGCTATGAGCTTGTATCAGCAATACTGCCAGACAACCATTAGAATGCATGTTCTGCACAAAGCATCCTTTCCAACTAGTTGGCCAGCGGCTTCGCTATTGAGGAGCTTATAGTTCTATTGCTGCTCTGAGAAAAAGGGTAAGAGTCAGTGTCAGTGCTACCATTCTACCATAATTAAATTGAAGTGGGCTATATTAGCTGTAGCACAAAATAGGAAATAAAATACATACATACAAACATACAATAAATCAAAAGCCATTTGTTGATAAACCGTATTGATAAACCTACTGTATGTTCTTTTAAACACTTGGATTAAGAGTAATGTTAGGCTAGATTCAAAGAAAGCAAACCTGACAAGCCATAGGATGCTATTTGGATGATACTTTAGTATTTGTCAAGCAGCAATAAAGCACAATAAAATCTTTCAGAATGAAGATTGAAAGTTAGTTTACAGTTATAAATGCAAAAACATACCCCCTACACAGATACCGATACACACTCCTACTGATACATCCTAACCCACCCCACCCTTTCGTTTCATGGCCCCTAAAAAGCCTATTAGACCCTATAGTAGAAAATATGAGAGCTGATATGAGATAAACTAAAATTGTGGAAATCTATAGGGTATACAGGTGCAACTTTATGTCATCTCATATCAGCCTCAGATTTCCTATTACGGGCCTATAGAAGGAAATTTAAGGGCATGTCCACCCCCAAAACTAAAATTTAACCCTGCTGGCCCCATTGTGTAGTGTTACAAAATGCAGTGCTTGTCCAAAGTCCATGAAAACGAAGAGTAGGAGCCTGCTTCCTGTGTGAAAGGTTTCTGCCCCTTCTCTGTCCTCCGGGAGGTATTCAGGTATGTGCTGTGGAGCTGATTACTCCCCTCCCACCCACCATCCAGATCATACATGGATCCATCTGCACATTTAGTTTAACATTAACCCTTTTGCTGTAGTGTAGTCGCCCCCCCCCCCCAATCCTAACCGCACACTAAAGCTTGTCTGTTTGTAAAAAAGTAAGAAGATGCTTACTTACCAGACCAGGATTCTTGGCTAAATCAACCTCCGGCTCAGCCAATCACAGACACGGCTGCGGGCCAAGCCCCCAATGCAACTCCTATTGCAGAAGTTGCATTGGAGGCTGAAGCCAAGGGAACCTGTAGAAGGAGGCTGGTAAGTAAGTTTTCTCTAACTTTTTTTTTACAAACAGACAATGCGGTTAGGGTTGGGAGGGGGGAGAGACACTGCAGCAAACTATATAGGTGACATAAAACTGTGCTGGCAAACCCTATATATTCCTAAAGTGGTCCATGGTGGGATACCCTAGAAATCTAAAATCTAATATAGGACCTATATAAAATACAGGTACACACAGATACAGGTGCACACACCTACTCATGCACACCTAGACTACCTCATCCTTCTGTCCATGGCAGCTATAGTTAGTTTTTAGGTTAAATGAAAAAATATACTTGAGACCAACATAGAAATGGAAAATTCACCTGCAGATGCACCCACTCTATCCTTCCATTTCCATGGCAACAATACCCAAATCATAAAAAAAAAAAGTTTTCTCAGTTATAAACACTAGAGATGGCCGAACTTTTGAAAGTTCGCTCCATTTTCGAACTTTAAACTATATGGAAAGTTCGAAAGTTCGAAAACAGACCCATTAAAGTCAATGGGAGTCAAAATAGTTCAAGTTTGAATGAATACAATTAAAATATTAATGGTAAATTAATGTAAATGGCTGTGGGACCTGGGAAATGGTCTGGGGAACATGTTCGAAATATCCAGGACTTTCTAAAATCGATTTTACTCTCACGCGCTATTTTCAAGATCTCACGTGAACATTCGATAATTATCCCTTGAGCGACTCGCGGATTCGATAATTTGATATTACTCACGTATTGGTATAATAGACATTTTACTCACGGAGTTCAATATTTACTTGCGTATTGGTATAATAGACAATTTACTTGCTGAATCGAGAATAGTAAAATGTCTATTATACCAATACGCGAGTAAATATCGAATTATCAAATCTGTGAGTAAAATGTCTATTATACCTATACGCGAGTAAATATCGAATTATCAAATCCGCGAGTAAAATGTCTATTATACCTATACGTGAGTAAATATCGAATTATCGAATCCGTGAGTAAAATGGCTATTATACCTATACGCGATTAAATATCGAATTCTCGATTCAGCAAGTAAATTGTCTATTATACCAATACGCAAGTAAATATTGAATCCGTGAGTAAAATGTCTATTATACCAATACGTGAGTAAATATCAAATTATCGAATCCGCGAGTCGCTCAAGGGATAATTATCGAATGTTCGAACGTGAGATCTTGAAAATAGCGCGTGAGAGTAAAATCGATTTTTAGAAAGTCCTGGATATTTCGAACATGTTCCCCAGACCATTTCCCAGGTCCCACAGCCATTTACATTAAGTTACCATTAATATTTTAATTGTATTTCATTCAAACTTGAACTATTTGACTCCCATTGACTTTAATGGGTCTGTTTTCGAACTTTCGAACTTTCCATATAGTTTGAAAGTTCGAAAATGGAGCGAACTTTCAAAAGTTCGGCCATCTCTAGTGTTTATAACTGAGAAAACTTTTTTTTTTTATGATTTGGGTATTGTTGCCATGGAAATGGAAGGATAGAGTGGGTGCATCTGCAGGTGAATTTTCCATTTCCTATGTTGGTCTCAAGTATATTTTTTTCATTTAACCATAAAACTAACTATAAAGCTGCCATGGACAGAAGGATGAGGTAGTCTAGGTGTGCATGAGTAGGTGTGTGCACCTGTATCTGTGTGTACCTGTATTTTATATAGGTCCTATATTTAGATTATATAGATTTCTATAGGGTATCCCACCATGGACCACTTTAGGAATATATAGGGTTTGCCAGCACAGTTTTATGTCACCTATATAGTTTGCTGCAGTGTCTCTCCCCCCTCCCAACCCTAACCGCATTGTCTGTTTGTAAAAAAAAAGTTAGAGAAAACTTACTTACCAGCCTCCTTCTACAGGTTCCCTTGGCTTCAGCCTCCAATGCAACTTCTGCAATAGGAGTTGCATTGGGGGCTTGGCCCGCAGCCGTGTCTGTGATTGGCTGAGCCGGAGGTTGATTTAGCCAAGAGATCCTGGTCTGGTAAGTAAGCATCTTCTTACTTTTTTTACAAACAGACAACGCTTTAGTGTGCGGTTAGGATTGGGGGGGGGGCGACTACACTACAGCAAAAGGGTTAAATGTTAAACTAAAGTGCAGATGGATCCATGTACATGGATCTGGATGGTGGGTGGGAGGGGAGTAATCAGCTCCACAGCACATACCTGAATACCTCCCGGAGGACAGAGAAGGGGCAGAAACCTTTTCACAGGAAGACAGGCTCCTACTCTTCGGTTTCATGGACTTTGGACAAGCACTGCATTTTGTAACACTACACAATGGGGCCAGCAGTGGGTTAAATTTTAGTTTTGGGGGTGGACATGCCCTTTAAATTTCCTTCTATAGGCCCTGTAATAGGAAATCTGAGGGCTGATATGAGATGACATAAAGTTGCACCTGTATACCCTATAGATTTCCACAATTTTATGTTATCTCATATCAGCTCTCATATTTTCTACTATAGGGTCTAATGAGGCTTTTTAGGGGCCATGAAACGAAAGGGTGGGGTGGGTTAGGGATGTATCAGTAGGAGTGTGTATCTGTATCTGTGTAGGGGGTATGTTTTTGCATTTATAACTGTAAAACTAACTTTCAATCTTCATTCTGAAAGATTTTATTGTGCTTTATATGTGCTGCTTGACAAATACTAAAGTATCATCCAAATAGCATCCTATGGCTTGTCAGGTTTGCTTTCTTTGAATCTAGCCTTAACATTACTCTTAAATGCAAGTGTTTAAAAGAACATACAGTAGGTTTATCAATACAGGTTTATCAAACAAATGGCTTTTGATTTATTGTATGTTTGTATGTATGTATTTTATTTCCTATATTGTGCTACAGCTAGATATAGCCCACTTCAATTTAATTATGGTAGAATGGTAGCACTGACACTGACTCTTACCCTTTTTCTCAGAGCAGCAATAGAACTATAAGCTCCTCAATAGCGAAGCCGCTGGCCAACTAGTTGGAAAGGATGCTTTGTGCAGAACATGCATTCTAATTGGTTGTCTGGCAGTATTGCTGATACAAGCTCATAGCCAGTTTACCACAATAAAACAGAAGTAGGATCACTTTAAATATCACCGACGATAAGTTTATAAAAATGAAAATCACAAAGTGTATTACCTGGTAGTCGTGTGACTACTATTCCCTGTCTATTTCATTTTACTGAGGCTAAGTTAAGGATATAACAAAATAAAAGACCAATAGCTCTATTTAGTTATGTACTGTAAATATATTATTACCTTTGCCTTTTCCAGCTGTGCCAGTGCATGTCGCTCTGCCTCTTTCCGCAAGGCTTCCCTGTCTTCTTCCAGAGAAACATCAGAATCTGATGGACGACTGGTGTATGATTCTGCTGAACCCTGGAGGAGAGACAGTGTGTGAATTACAGAGAGATGTGGCCTGAGCACCAAATAAGAAGGGGTTAAACCATCCAGCCTACAGGAAGCAGCTGTTCTTGGAGCTAAAGTATCCCAGGCAAGGAATGTGCCAGTAAAAGCAAAGGAGACAGACAGAGAGAAATGGGGGGAGCATTTTAGGAATTAAACATTTAGCAAGAAAATGGGGAGAAATAAAAAGGGAATAGAAGGTGATCGTCTAAAAGAAACCTCCTAAATACCCCTTAGTATCAAGGAAATGGCACTCACCTCATCTTCCAGGTCATAGACGTACATTGCTGATTGTGAATCACTAAACTTCCCTATAGATTGTTTTCTTTTTCCCTATGAACTGCCTGTTCCCAGACAATGAATGCTGATGGCCAAACACACTCATATATGTTTAAATAGGTTTACATATCCACCAATCCCTGCACAGAACCAGTCAGTGTTACACATTTACCCTCATACTCACATATATTCAACCAATGTTATACTTACACATAACCAGCCAAAGTTATACTTACACATACCCAGCTAATGTTATACTTACATATACCCAATTAGGGAACGCCACACCTTGACACCATGGTTTATATTAATAGGTTGTTACACACACATACAGTGCAGTCGGGTTAGTATGCTGGGCCAGCAGCACTCAATGAAACAGATTCAGTCCAACAACCAGATCACATTCCAATGATCTCCCTATCTCTCTATTTAGACTCTCAACTACAAGCCGGGCATCAGATCTCCTCACTGCTGTATTTCCCCTCCCTCTATCCCAATAGCCAAGCCCACGCTCCCTCTGAGGTCACAGGAATCTGACAGTCTGAATCAAGCATGGGGACAGGTGTTAGATTTGGGAGCCAGATACAAACCAGGAGCATTAGATAGAGAATAATCTGTCACAGTGATTGATAAGGACATGTGTCCGTCCTTTCCATGTTGTGAATTCTGTCACACCCACACAACACTTCCTGTAACACCAATACTAACATCTTCTCCCAGCCCTCTCCAAATCCAATATACAGCGCCATCCATTAAGCCGTTGCCTGCACTTTTACAGCTACAAACATTACACCCAGGTAGCTTTTTAATTCTAGATTTCTTGAACACGATGTGCTAGTCTTACCAACTGTAGCCATATACAAGGAGATTCAAGCCATATTCAAAAAGTTCTTATTGTTTAAAATGGTGCTAATTTTGCCCCAACCAATCAGATCTTATTTAACATTTGAAAGCTAACATCTGATTGGTTGGGGTAAAATTACCACCATTTTAAACGATAAAAACTTTTATTAAATAACCCTGATAGTGTTTCTCCACTATTAGATTTTAATTATAATTACAGATGTTGCAAATGATAGCACAATTAAATTAAGTCAATTATATACAATGGTTACACATTACACATCAATCCAAATAAGGGATCATGTAGTATATATATATATTTATATAAATAAGGGATCATGGAGAATATATATAAATACGGGATCATGGAGTGTATATAAAAATAAGGGATCATGGAGTGTATATATAAATAAGGGATCATACAGTATATATATAAATAAGGGATCATACAGTATATATATAAATAAGGGATCATGGAGTATATATATAAATAAGGAATCATGGAGAATATATATAAATAAGGGATCATAGAGTATATATATATATAAGTAAGGGATCATGGAGTATATATATAAATATATATAAATAAGGGATCATGGAGTATATATATAAATATATATAAATAAGGGATCATGGAGAATATATATAAAAAAGAAATCATAGAGAATATATATAAATAAGGGATCATGGAGAATATATATAAAAAGAGATTATGGAGTATATATATAAATAAGGGATCATGGAGAATATATATAAAAAGAGATTATGGAGTATATATATAAATAAGGGATCATGGAGAATATATATAGAAAAGAAATCATAGAGTATATATATAAATAAGGGATCATGGAGAATATATATAAATAAGAGAACATGGAGTATATATATATGGGTTTATATATAAGGGATTATGGAGCCTACAGTGCTGGGGTGTCAGACCAACACAATAATTGAAGCTACACTAATCACCCTTTTGCAAATTTCCTGATCTGCTCAGTGCAATCCTGCCCCCAAACCAACTGCACCCCCGCCATATGCATTAATATTTTTGATCTTGCCAGATGCAGCTTGCGTGTTCTCTGATATAGTGATAATGTAAAATATAAGAATATTGAGTCAAAGAGGCGTTCCATGACCATTAAAAAGTCAGTAGCAGGTTGAGTTCTTTTATACAGGCCATCCTATACAGATTATATTATACATTGGAATCCAAGGTGGATTCTAATATTCTAAGAAGGGGGTTCATTATTTCCTATTATACACAATCACCAATAATAACAGATATATGTATAATATATTCATGCGTTAAATTGATATCCACACTTTGGGTTTGGGCCCAGGCACACTTTGTGGCTACTAGCCAGAATAATAGAAGGTTGCTACCCCAATTAGTCCTCTACCAAGGACAATAGCTATAGCACAAGCATAAAGATGAACACACTTAAACAAGGTAATTCCTTTATTAGTGCATCACAATACAAAATTTTGGGGGTAACCTTAGGGGGCAAGGTGCTTGGGGGTTCATCTTTATGCTTGTATTATATGGATATCACAGAAGAGTTTCACCATACTAATAAGGCTGGGGGGGGAGATAGTCATGCCCACTACAAACTCACCTTCTGACATTCCAGCGACATGACCTGATCTTTCTGAGATTCCAAAATAAATGGCCAGACAGGAACTTCAAAAAAATTACGAAAGGTAATAACAACCGGAAAACTCTCAATACATTAGATGAGGGAATACCACTCATTTTGTCATTACTCCTACTCTAGGAAGAGGCTGAATTAAACAGATCCTCTAAATAGTGCAACATTAAGGTCTTCCTTTCTATCAGTTTATAGCAGAAAACATAAGAGCTAAAATGAATCGTGCTGCTCTTCTGTGCATGAAATGCCAATAGACTGAAAGGTTGTTTTTTTTTCAAATACCTTGGACCCATTCTAATTTCCCTACCAGCAGAGCTCATTAGCACTCCACTCTATGTTACAACGCCTGGAGTGTCCTAACAGGATTCCCCAACTCCTCTCTTTACAGCTCACTGTTGTTCAACACAATTATCCCTGCCATGCAAATGTTGGCCATTCACTAGTTAGATATTAGATAGATTAGTAGTTCTTTTTAGATGAACATATAATCTATGTAATGTCTAAATAGTGCTTTTTCCTGACAACGGTTCCGACGTTCCTGCAACATTCCTGGTTCACATGGTTTTTCAATGGCTCCCGAATGTCTGAAAGTATAGTATATGGGCACCCTAATTCACAAGCTCACCAATCTATGACTACCAAAATCCATTTGCATCTGGATTAGAGACTTCACCAACAGATCACAAACTACACATTATAAAAAACAAACAATCCGCACAGGTACTTCACAAGGATTTTGTCTCTATCTCAAACTCTTTTCTTTCTCTGTAGATCAGACTGCTTCTCCCCCTTCACCAACTGTAATATATCTAAATAAATAAAGATGAGGATGAATTTATATTACACTTCAGGTCCTCCAAAGAGTTAGCAACCATACAGGTAAATGGGGTTGACCAGCACGAAATTCCTCCGATTATTTCCAGTAAACTAATCTGGGGAGGTAATATAAGAGCCGCAAAAAAAAATACCTCATCCAGAAGATACATCTTCTTCAAAGTCTGCAAAGAAGTGGATTAGGCACAGAATCATTTACTGACATTGACAATATCCTGACTAGCAACAAAACAATCTGGTAAATACAAAAAAAAAATATCTAACCAAGATTAAAGTTAAAACATCAGAGCATGTCATTGGTTCAAAACTTCCAACACCACAATTTGTCTATCCTAGCAAATAAGCCCAAACCATTAACTACGGGGAGAAACTACAAGGATACAATGAGGGTTGCCAGATTTTGCCACCCCCCATGACGTCACAATAGGCATGGTGTGGGGGTGACTGTGCGAGGTGGAAACAGAGACGGAGTTAGGGCGTAACAGGGCAGGGAGTGGGTGCTCCAGGGGCAGGGCTGCCAGTTTCCTCTGTAAGATGGTATTTCAGCCCTGACTTGGGACTCTGGATTTTGGCCCTGCAGTCGGGACAATACCATCCAAGTAGGGATGCCTGGCAACCCTGAATAAAACATACCTGGAATCTTTTGAGTGGCATTTTTATCTGGGTTTAAAACTATGGGCAGAAGGGTAAAGTACATAATCAATTAAGATAATATAACATTCTTAGAAACCATGCTTCAATGAGGCCCAACCAAACAGCAGTTATAGAGGCCCATCCTAGCACCAATACACTAAACAATCATCAACCAAAATGGCTGTTCTTTACACATTGTGTGTGGTGGGTGTATGAGCCATTAGCCAGGTGCACCATCTTTACAGATTAGGTGTACTTCCAACTACTCTCAGCTAAACGCCCTAGCCCATTGACTTACAACTTACATACAGTTACCGTATATACTCGAATATAAGTCGACCCGAGTATAAGTCAATGTACCTTTTTTACCTAAAAAAATTAGTGAAACATGATTGACTCGAGTATAAGTCGAGGGTAGAAAATATGACCACTACTGCCTCCTGATTCTGTATTGTTTTAAGGCTTTAGTTGCCCTTTAAATGGATAGCAGAATTCCCATACAGTAGCCCCATACAGTAACAGCCAAATCCAGTATGGCTATTACTGTATGGGACTACAGTATGGGAAATCTGCTGTCCATTTAAAGGGCAACTAAAGCCTCAAAACAATACAGAATCAGAAGGCAATCTTTTCAAAAATACATACCATTCTCCTGATTCTGTATTGTTTTAATGCATTAGTTGCCCTTTAAATGAATAGGAATCCCCCACACTGATCCCCAATTCCTTGCCACTCCAGATGTTTGGAAACACCGATCAACCCAGGACAGATTACAATCCGGAATTCACTAACCTGAACTCCGGCAGCACACTTCCTCACTAACCTGAACTCCGGCAGCCGCACGCTTCCCTTCTTCCCTATTCCACTGGGCTGTGGCGGACGTCCTACTCTCCGGCGTACACCGGCGCCGAGTATGACGTCAGCCACAGCCCAGTGGAATGTGGAAGAAGGAGGAAGCGTGCGGATGCCAGAGTTCAGGTTAGTGACTCAAGTATAATCCGAGGTAGGATTTTTAGGCTTTTTTTAAAGCCTAAAAACCTCGACTTATACTCGAGTATATACGGTACCCAACATACATGTATTACCAGCTTTAAGCAGTTATTTACAATAGTGATTTTATAAAATAAAATATCAGATACTACAAACAAGGCCTTACCAGTGCCTTGTAAAGAGGGAGAATAATATTTTTCTCTCTTGAATCTATTCCTCTCTTTATACAAGACAATATCTTGCATGGATCTAGTGGTTCCTGACAGGCTCCGTTTGCTACAACTAACAGGGAGATTCAATAAAAGTTCTTATCGTTTAAAATGGTGCTAATTTTGCCCCAACCAATCAGGTGTTGGCTTTCAAATGTTAAATAAGATCTGATTGGTTGGGGCAAATTAGCACCATTTTAAACGATAAGAACTTTTATTGAATAACCCTGTAAGTCTTATCTAGTAGAACCAACAATTCCTTTGCTGCTGTCAGGTATGTAACAGACCCTTTAACTTCCCTGAGCATTAGCAGCACAGCAGTTTTTATTGCTGTGTTCCTTTTCAAAATGTTCTCAAAGTTTTAGATTTCATCATAGGAAGTGGAACCACTGATAGAATACAATAGAACAGAATATTAAGATTTAAGCTTGTTTTATAGACACAATTAAAATGATTAGTGTGTAGCTGACCTGGTTGTGTGCATGTGGTTATGGAAAAAACACAGTATGTAAAGTGCTTCTTATTTTTTGCATACACATATTTAGCCCACAAGCAAGTGTTTGGCCGGGACAAATCACTGTCGGATCACATGATGATGATGTGTACCCAGCCTTAAGAAGTGTTTTGAGTCAAAATTGTCATGGACAGTTATCTAAGGTTATTAATGATGTACCTGATCCATAGAGCTTAAGCTAAGTACACACCAGAATGATAAAGCCCCAATACCATTGTATCTGACGGTATCAGGGCTTTACTGGCGGTGTGTGTAGCGTCTTTCCCGAACGAGCGTGCGGCCACCAAACGTTTGGGTCGGCCTTGCAGTCGTTCAAGAAGGACAGAAATTTTCCCTCAGCCGTGGTAGTCACCCTATAGGACTCTTCTCATATTTTATTGGCCATAGGAAACACACAGCGTTCTCCCTATGCTGTGTGTTCCCTGATCTTTGAGACATGACATACAGGATCTTGCCCTGCATCTAGCTATATATTTCTTTGTACTTTACTGCCTAAAGCAGGCTATCCACCTAACAATATGATTGCACAATACCGAATCTTTTAATAATTGCATTGTTAGTAGTGCTCAACAACAAAATTGTACCTAGGTGCCTGACATAAGAATCAAGGATTATTGAAATAATTTGTTGATTGTCCAATAATCTCACAAGGTACATAGGGGGTTATTCAATAAAAGTTCTTATCGTTTAAAATGGTGCTAATTTTGCCCCAACCAATCAGATGTTAGCTTTCAAATGTTAAATAAGTTCTGATTGGTTGGGGCAAAATTAGCACCATTTTGTTTCAAAATATTGTCTTATGTGTACTGGGCCTTAATGATGGGCCCCACTGAGCATGATATAACAAACCCAAAGGTTGGAGGGACAAACCTTCCCAAGTATCCCGTATAGCACTCACACACTTTCCATCCAATAATTGCAAAAATCAGATAAATAACATCAATACCCATGACACACAATATGTGGACACAGGAACGAAAAGAAAGTTATTATCCATGGATAATAGTTCAGGAGTCTCCCAGATTCTGTGTTGTCTCCCGCACTCCCATGAGAACACCCCAAACTCCCATGAGGGAATGGAATACTAGGGAAAGTAAATTAAAGCCCTAATACGGCTGAAAATAACATTATTACCGGGGTAGGGGGTAGTTGGGGTGTTTCGCATTGGTAACCAATGAGGCTGCTGGGGGTGAGGGTTCAGGATGTGACACGGAAGGCACAATTTTCCAGAGTAGGATGTCTGGGTTTGCATATTTCTGCATAGTTTTGTATCATCAGCAAACATTGTTCTCAATACCCAAGTAATTAATAAACAGATATAATAGAAACAGCCCCATTACAGAATCTTGATCCACCCCACTTAGAATTTTAGGCCACATAAATGATACTAAGCATACTAACTGGAAAGTTTGTTCATGGCCCGCTCCCCTGGTAAAAGGTAAAAAAAAGGTGTCCTCCGCAGCCAGCGTGCAGCTTGGCCGTCCATCTTTTCTCCTATCTCTTTTCCCCTACATGCTCACGCATGCACATACACGCAAGCAGGCGTGGGGGCTTTGGTGGCCTCTGTTCTGCAGCTTTCTCATGTACTGTCAGCTTCTTCTTTAAACGGCATGTCAACCTATAAATCTAAATTTTACACACAGCTGTAGGACACCCCAAACCCTACTTCCATTTTATTTTCCTTTTTAAAAGAGACAGCTAAAGGAACTTTCAAGCCTTGGTCCCTTGCTGCCTGGGTACTGCCCACTGCTATTATTGCAAGCTTGTTTCTGGAAAGAACGGCAGCAGTGAGGGGATATGCAGCAGAGCGGTAAGGGACCAGGTCTTGTAAGTTTCTATAGCTGCATCTTTGGAAAAGGTAAGTGGGTTTGAGGGGTCCTGCAGCTGTATGTAAAATTGAGATTTATGGGTGGACATGCCCTTTCAACTAAGAATCAGGTCAGCACATTTATTTACCAGTCTATTCTAAGGCCAACAGACCTTTATACATAAGTCGCCTGTGTGACGCAGTATCAAAAGCCTTAGCAAAATTTAAGTACAGCACATCCACGGCTTTGCCAGAATCTAAATTCTTATTCATATCTCCATAAAAACCAAGCAAGTTAGTTTGACAAGATCTATTTCTCATACTGATTATAAATTAAAAAATCAGTTCTTAATCCCGTAACAATGATTACAGTATCTTCCCTATCACTGATATTAAATTTACAGGTCACATAATGACATAAATAGTATGTGATGTTGAATCAATAGGCCCATCTAGTCCAACCTTTTTAGCCAACTATGAGCCCTACTCATAGCTACTTCTGTTCTCAATAAAACTAAAATTCCACATTTGTGTGAGATGCTTTAATACCGTAACTTTCAATGTTTTACAATTTTAGAAACTTATCCACCCACTCTTGAGGCTATTTATGAACTTGCCATTACCACATCTGCTGGAAGTCAGTTACATAATTTTACTGATCCCACTGTAAAGAAACCTTTGCTAGCATAAAAATAAAATGTATTTTTTCTAATCTTAAAGGATCTCCACAAGTCCTTTGAACTACGCAGGTGTGACATAATCTTTTGTTCCATAAATGTATATAAATTTATAATTGTATTAAATGAATAGCCTTTTAAAAGCAGTCCACTTCTGTTTAATTTGTTTACCTAAGAACATATCCCAGTCTATGAGCTCAAGATCATCATTTATTTCATCTTCTAAATTTGCTTTCATCTCTTCTTTAACATAAAATACTTTCTTGTTTTCTCTATACAACGGTCAAGTGAATCGTTTAGCCATGTTTTTGCTATACCAATGCCGCATTGTACTCTGAAATTCCCTTCCTCTGTCACTCACCGTCCCTTAATACCTTCAAACATAACCTTAAAACCCACTTCTTCAGGCAAGCATATAACCTGGTCTAGACATTACCCATCTTACTACCCAATATGATCCAACTCGCCTTTCACACTCCACTGCCAATATATTTACAGCCTAACGAACCCATACTAATAAGGTGGGGGGGGAGATAGTCATGCCCACACAAACTCACCTTCTGACATTCCAGCGACACTAAAGTCTGAAGCCCCTGATCTTTCTGAGATTCCAAAATAAATGGCCAGACAGGAACTTCAAAAAAATTACGAAAGGTAATAACAACCGGAAAACTCTCAATACATTAGATGAGGGAATACCACTCATTTTGTCATTACTCCTACTCTAGGAAGAGGCTGAATTAAACAGATCCTCTAAATAGTGCAACATTAAGGTCTTCCTTTCTATCAGTTTATAGCAAGAAAACATAAGAGCTAAAATGAATCGTGCTGCTCTTCTGTGCATGAAATGCCAATAGACTGAAAGGTTGTTTTTTTTCAAATACCTTGGACCCATTCTAATTTCCCTACCAGCAGAGCTCATTAGCACTCCACTCTATGTTAACAACGCCTGGAGTGTCCTAACAGGATTCCCCAACTCCTCTTTTACAGCTCACTGTTGTTCAACACAATTATCCCTGCCATGCAAATGTTGGCCATTCACTAGTTAGATATTAGATAGATTAGTAGTTCTTTTTAGATGAACATATAATCTATGTAATGTCTAAATAGTGCTTTTTCCTGACAACGGTTCCGACGTTCCTGCAACATTCCTGGTTCACATGGTTTTTCAATGGCTCCCGAATTCTGAAAGTATAGTATATGGGCACCCTATTCACAAGCTCACCAATCTATGACTACCAAAATCCATTTGCATCTGGATTAGAGACTTCACCAACAGATCACCAATACTACACATTAAAAAACAAACAATCCGCACAGGTACTTCACAAGGATTTTGTCTCTATCTCAAACTCTTTTCTTTCTCTGTAGATCAGACTGCTTCTCCCCCTTACAACTGATATATCTATAAATAAAGATGAGGAGAATTTATATTACACTTCAGGTCCTCAAAGAGTTAGCAACCATACAGGTAATGGGGTTGACCAGCACAAATTCCTCCGATTATTTCCAGTAAACTAATCTGGGAGGTAATATAAGAGCCGCAAAAAAAAATACCTCATCCAGAAGATACATCTTCTTCAAAGTCTGCAAGAAGTGGATTAGGCACAGAATCATTTACTGAATTGACAATATCCTGACTAGCAACAAACAATCTGGTAAATACAAAAAAAAATATCTAACCAAGATTAAAGTTAAAACACAGAGCATGTCATTGGTTCAAAACTTCCAACACCACAATTTGTCTATCCTAGCAAATAAGCCCAAACCATAACTACGGGAAACTACAAGGATACAATGAGGGTTGCCAGATTTTGCCACCCCCATGACGTCACAATAGGCATGGTGTGGGGGTGACTGTGCGAGGTGGAAACAGAGACGGAGTTAGGGCGTAACAGGGCAGGGAGTGGGTGCTCCAGGGGCGGGCTGCCAGTTTCCTCTGTAAGATGGTATTTCAGCCCTGACTTGGGACTCTGGATTTTGGCCCTGCAGTCGGGACAATACCATCCAAGTAGGGATGCCTGGCAACCCTGAATAAAACATACCTGAATCTTTTGAGTGGCATTTTTATCTGGGTTTAAAACTATGGGCAGAAGGGTAAAGTACATAATCAATTAAGTAATATAACATTCTTAGAACCATGCTTCAATGAGGCCCAACCAAACAGCAGTTATAGAGGCCCATCCTAGCACCAATACACTAAACAATCATCAACCAAAATGGCTGTTCTTTACACATTGTGTGTGGTGGGTGTATGAGCCATTAGCCAGGTGCACCATCTTTACAGATTAGGTGTACTTCCAACTACTCTCAGCTAAACGCCCTAGCCCATTGACTTACACTTACATACAGTTACCGTATATACTCGAATATAAGTCGACCCGAGTATAAGTCAATGTACCTTTTTTACCTAAAAAAATTATGTGAAACATGATTGACTCGAGTATAAGTCGAGGGTAGAAAATATGACCACTACTGCCTCCTGATTCTGTATTGTTTTAAGGCTTTAGTTGCCCTTTAAATGGATAGCAGAATTCCCATACAGTAGCCCCATACAGTAACAGCCAAATCCAGTATGGCTATTACTGTATGGGACTACAGTATGGGAAATCTGCTGTCCATTTAAAGGGCAACTAAAGCCTCAAAACAATACAGAATCAGAAGGCAATCTTTTCAAAAATACATACCATTCTCCTGATTCTGTATTGTTTTAATGCATTAGTTGCCCTTTAAATGAATAGGAATCCCCCACACTGATCCCCAATTCCTTGCCACTCCAGATGTTTGGAAACTACAACTCCCAGCATGCTTTAGTTGGTGGAAGTTGCAGTTTCCAAACATCTTCAGTGGCAAATACTGCACCTACCTCCCCCCCACCCCCAGTGGAGTAGAGGCATTTACTTTACTTAAAATTTGGAGTCAAAATGTCCCCAAAACGATCCAAGCCAGACAGATTACCAATCCTGAATTCACTAACCTGAACTCCGGCAGCACACTTCCTCACTAACCTGAACTCCGGCAGCCGCACGCTTCCTCCTTCTTCCCTATTCCACTGGGCTGTGGCGGACGTCACTACTCGCGTCCGGCGCCGGTGTCAGCCACAGCCCAGTGGAATGTGGAAGAAGGAGGAAGCGTGCGGATGCCAGAGTTCAGGTTAGTGACTCAAGTATAATCCGAGGTAGGATTTTTAGGCTTTTTTTAAAGCCTAAAAACCTCGACTTATACTCGAGTATATACGGTACCCAACATACATGTATTACCAGCTTTAAGCAGTTATTTAAATAGTGATTTTATAAAATAAAATATCAGATACTACAAACAAGGCCTTACCAGTGCCTTGTAAAGAGGGAGAATAATATTTTTCTCTCTTGAATCTATTCCTCTCTTTATACAAGACATATCTTGCATGGATCTAGTGGTTCCTGACAGGCTCCGTTTGCTACAACTAACAGGGAGATTCAATAAAAGTTCTTATCGTTTAAAATGGTGCTAATTTTGCCCCAACCAATCAGGTGTTGGCTTTCAATGTTAAATAAGATCTGATTGGTTGGGGCAAATTAGCACCATTTTAAACGATAAGAACTTTTATTGAATAACCCTGTAAGTCTTATCTAGTAGAACAACAATTCCTTTGCTGCTGTCAGGTATGTAACAGACCCTTTAACTTCCCTGAGCTTAGCAGCACAGCAGTTTTTTATTGCTGTGTTCCTTTTCAAAATGTTCTCAAAGTTTTAGATTTCATCATAGGAAGTGGAACCACTGATAGAATACAATAGAACAGAATATTAAGATTTAAGCTTGTTTTATAGACACAATTAAAATGATTAGTGTGTAGCTGACCTGGTTGTGTGCATGTGGTTATGGAAAAAACACAGTATGTAAAGTGCTTCTATTTTTTGCATACACATATTTAGCCCACAAGCAAGTGGTTGGCCGGGACAAATCACTGTCGGATCACATGATGATGATGTGTACCAGCCTTAAGAAGTGTTTTGAGTCAAAATTGTCATGGACAGTTATCTAAGGTTATTAATGATGTACCTGATCCATAGAGCTTAAGCTAAGTACACACCAGAATGATAAAGCCCAATACCATTGTATCTGACGGTATCAGGGCTTTACTGGCAGTGTGTGTAGCGTCTTTCCCGAACGAGCGTGCGGCCACCAAACGTTTGGGTCGGCCTTGCAGTCGTTCAAGGACAGAAATTTTCCCTCAGCCGTGGTAGTCACCCTATAGGACTCTTCTCTATATTTTTATTGGCCATAGGAAACACACAGCGTTCTCCCTATGCTGTGTGTTCCCTGATCTTTGAGACATGACATACAGGATCTTGCCCTGCATCTAGCTATATATTTCTTTGTACTTTACTGCCTAAAGCAGGCTATCCACCTAACAATATGATTGCACAATACCGAATCTTTTAATAATTGCATTGTTAGTAGTGCTCAAACAAAATTGTACCTAGGTGCCTGACATAAGAATAAGGATTATTGAATAATTTGTTGATTGTCCAATAATCTCACAAGGTACATAGGGGGTTATTCAATAAAGTTCTTATCGTTTAAAATGGTGCTAATTTTGCCCCAACTAATCAGATGTTAGCTTTCAAATGTTAAATAAGTTCTGATTGGTTGGGGCAAAATTAGCACCATTTTGTTTCAAAATATTGTCTTATGTGTACTGGGCCTTATGATGGGCCCCACTGAGCATGATATAACAAACCCAAAGGTTGGAGGGACAAACCTTCCCAAGTATCCCGTATAGCACTCACACACTTTCCATCCAATAATTGCAAAAATCAGATAAATAACATCAATACCCATGACACACAATTGTGGACACAGGAACGAAAGAAAGTTATTATCCATGGATAATATTCAGGAGTCTCCCAGATTCGTGTTGTCTCCCGCACTCCCATGAGAAACACCCAAACTCCCATGAGGGAATGGATACAGGGAAAGTAAATTAAAGCCCTAATACGGCTGAAAATAACATTATTACCGGGGTAGGGGGTAGTTGGGGTGTTTCGCATTGGTAACCAATGAGGCTGCTGGGGGTGAGGGTTCAGGATGTGACACGGAAGGACAATTTTCCAGAGTAGGATGTCTGGGTTTGCATATTTCTGCATAGTTTTGTATCATCAGCAAACATTGTTCTCAATACCCAAGTAATTAATAAACAGATATAATAGAAACAGCCCCATTACAGAATCTTGATCCACCCCACTTAGAATTTTAGGCCACATAAATGATACTAAGCATACTAACTGGAAAGTTTGTTCATGGCCCGCTCCCCTGGTAAAAGGTAAAAAAAAGGTGTCCTCCGCAGCCAGCGTGCAGCTTGGCCGTCCATCTTTTCTCCTATCTCTTTCCCCTACATGCTCACGCATGCACATACACGCAAGCAGGCGTGGGGGCTTTGGTGCCTCTGTTGCAGCTTTCTCATGTACTGTCAGCTTTTCTTTAACGGCATGTCAACCTATAAATCTAAATTTTACAACAGCTGTAGGACACCCCAAACCCTACTTCCATTTTATTTTCCTTTTAAAGAGACAGCTAAAGGAACTTTCAAGCCTTGGTCCCTGCTGCCTGGGTACTGCCCACTGCTATTATTGCAAGTTGTTCTGGAAGAACGGCAGCAGTGAGGGATAGCAGCAGAGCGGTAAGGGACCAGGTCTTGTAAGTTCTATAGCTGCATCTTTGGAAAAGGTAAGTGGGTTTGAGGGGTCCTGCAGCTGTATGTAAAATTGAGATTTATGGGTGGACATGCCTTTCAACTAAGAATCAGGTCAGCACATTTATTTACCAGTCTATTCTAAGGCACAGACCTTATACATAAGTCGCCTGTGTGACGCAGTATCAAAGCCTTAGCAAATTTAAGTACCGCACATCCACGGCTTTGCCAGAATCTAAATTCTTATTCATATCTCCATAAAAACCAAGCAAGTTAGTTTGACAAGATCTATTTCTCATACTGATTATAAATTAAAAAATCAGTTCTTAATCCCGTAACAATGATTACAGTATCTTCCCTATCACTGATATTAAATTTACAGGTCACATAATGACAAATAGTATGTGATGTTGAATCAATAGGCCCATCTAGTCCAACCTTTTTAGCAACTATGAGCCCTACTCATAGCTACTTCTGTTCTTCAATAAAACTAAAAATTCCCAATTTGTGGAGATGCCCTTTAATAACCAGTAAAACTTTCAATGTTTTACAATTTTAGAAACTTATCCAGCCCACTCTTGAGGCTATTTAATGAAACTTGCCATTACCACACTGCTGGAGTCAGTTAAATAAATTTTACTGATCCCACTGTAAAGAAAACCTTTGCTAGCATAAAAATAAAATGTATTTTTTCTACATCTAAAGGATCTCCACAAGTCCTTTGAACTACGCAGGTGGGACATAATCTTTGTTCCATAAATGTATATAAATTTATAATTGATTAAATGAATAGCCTTTTAAAGCAGTCCACTTCTGTTTAATTTGTTTACCTAAGAACATATCCCAGTCTATGAGCTCAAGATCATCATTTATTTCATCTTCTAAATTTGCTTTCATCTCTTCTTTAACATAACATACTTTCTTGTTTTCTCTATACAACGGTCAAGTGAATCGTTTAGCCATGTTTTTGCTATACCAATGCCGCATGTACTCTGAAATTCCTTCCTTGTCACTCACCGTCCCTTAATACCTTCAAACTAACCTTAAAACCCACTCTTCAGGCAAGCATATAACCTGGTCTAGACCTACCCATCTTACTACCCATATTGATCCAACTCGCCTTTCACACTCCACTGCCAATATATTTACAGCCTAACGATTCCCGCACCTTATGTCTACCCCATATCTCTCTAGTCTGTAAGACTTTGGGCAGGGTCCTCTTTCCTATTGAGTATCACGGTATTGCTGTAAGAAAACTCCTCCCTCTGTTTACTATATTATGTATTACCTGTGTATGTAATATGTATAACTTTGTACAACATGTATTACCCTGTATGTAATGTATGACTATGTACTTGTAAAGCGCCACGGAAGATGTTGGTGCTATATAAATCCATAATAATAATAATAAATAGGGAGAATAATTTTTTCAACCTTAAACAAATATAACCCCCCTAATGGCAATATCTTGCTGGGTTGGGCTGTTGCATCCTAACATTGCTAGGCAACACAAGGATTGTTAACACCCAAATCTACCACCTTATATTTATTGACATTGATTCTTCTCTACCACTGTTTGCAACAATTGCACATCCTTTGCTGATTTCCATTTACTATATTGTTTTTTTATTTTCAACATTCACAGAGACCTGGCTTTTAATACCCTCTTACACAGTGCACATTCCTTTCCACTTAGATAAAGCCCTGTTGGCAACTACTCTTAAGCTGGGTACACACAGTAACGATAAAGCCCCGATACCGTCGGATCCGAGCGTTCTCCCAATGATATTCATAGGGAGAACGCTCGGGACTGTGTATATGCAGATCTTTGAAAGATGGCAGACATGATCTTGCAGACCTGCGTCATCTTTCAGAAATCAGTACTGTGTGTACCCAGCTTTAGAGCAGTACAAGCCTTACAATTACGCAGATGATACAGACAACAGTACTAAACACGCTAAACCAAGAAACAACCTATACAGTCCCCATTACTACACAAGTTATATAAAGGCACAATCAGGGTTTTTCAATAAAAGTTCTTATCATTAAAAAATGTGCTAATTTTGCCCCAACCAATCAGATGTTAGCTTTCAAATGTTAAATTAGCACCATTTTTAACAATAAGAACTTTTATTGAATCTCCCTGTAAGTCTACTGACCAGAGTTAACGGATACAACTACACCATGACATAATCCATACAGGCCACAAAGCTATGGAATTTACATGCCATATATGGCACAATCTCCTTGTAGAGGCTACAGGTCGGATCACCAGTGACGCCAACTGGTCGAATGCACATACACAAACCTATTGTTGGCCGTGAGCAGTCGGGTGTTATGGATGCATTTCCCCATCTATACCTAGCATAACAGCCAAATAGATTTTCTATTTACTAAGCATATTAACATATCCTTGTAGCATTTATGATATGACATTCTCATTGCATTATCTCTCTCGATTATAATTAGTCTGGCAGTTTCCATGGGTATTGTTTCACTTCATTATTATCACTATTATGATTTGTTCGGTAGATTCTGTTAGCTTTTTTGTACACAATATGTTAACATAAATCAGATAATAAGCTGATGTAGTTTTTGTGGTTATTTGTTTTGGGTTTGAATGTCATCAGGACAACAGATGGTCAAACCACCAGAGTTAAATACAGGTGATAAGATGGATATTGTGTCAAGGATTGTCAATTACAATATATCAACGATTTCCTTGTTGTAGGATCAGAGAATTCTAGGTGCTCTATAGAATATCGATAAATCTGTATATCATGTTATATATAGAAAATAGAAATAATAGACAGAAATGCTAATGCAGTGCGTTTTGTAAATGCACTGGAACGAAGCAGAGGTGTGAATGATATTATGACATTTTATGGGCTTTTACTGTCTGTCATTTTTTTAAAAGCACCTGTATTGGAAAAACGGATAAAAACTGATGTAGTGTGAACGAGCCCTTTATAAACTGGATATACAGTATAAATTTCAAGCACATTCGTATTTCTGCCTCTAACTAATCGCGTGCATTGGCTTTGCCCATACTTTGACCTTTACATCAAATATACTAGGGGGCTATAATATCTATACCAAGATACAGCATATACAGACCACTGTATTCTATACGCTATCACATGGCACAACCTATACACCCCCATGCTAAACAAACAATGTCATGGCACAACCCATACAGCCCGCTATGCTAAACAATGTCAGGCACAACCTATACAGCCCACCATGCTAAACAACAATGTCATGGCACAACAAATACAGCCCTCTATGCTAAACAATGTCATAGCACAACCCCTAAGCCACCCAAGCTAAACAAACACTGTCATGGCACAACAAATACAGCCCGCCAAGCTTACAAACAATGTCATGGACAACCCCTACAGCCGCCAAGCTAAAAACCCAAACCAGTTACAGTATACAAACTATAATGTACAATGTAACAGCCCATACAAACCATAGTAACACAAACTAAACTGTACAATGTAAAACACATACAAACCATTTACACAAACAACGTTACAACAAACAACCCATACAAACCACAGTAATACAAACTATAACTGTACAATGTAACAACCATACAAACTAGTTATACAAACTAAACTGTACAAAAAAACAGCCCATACAAACCATAGTAACACAAACTATAACTGTACAATGTAACAACCATATAAACACACAGTAATACAAAACTATAACGTGTACAATAAAACAACCATACAAACATAGTAACACAAACTATAACTGTACAATGTAAAAACACCATAACCAACCAGTTATACACAAACACTAAAACTGTACAAACATAACAACCCATACAAACCACAGAATACAAACTATAACTGTACAATGTAACAACCCATACAATAGTTATACAAACTTAAACTGTACAATAAAACACCCATACAAACCAATATTATACAAACTATAACTGTACAATATAAAACAACCCATACAAACATAGTACACAAACTATAACTGTACAATGAACAAACCCATATAAACCACAGTATACAAACCTAACTGTTACAATAAAACAAAATACAAACCACAGATATACAAACTATAACTGTACATGTAACAACCATACAAACCACAGTTTACAAACTATAACTGTACAATATAACAACCCATACAAACCACAGTATACAAACTATAAACTGTACAATGTAACAACCCATACAAACAGTTATAAAACTAAACTGTACAATGTAAAAAACCCATACAAACAGTTAACAAAACTATAACTGTACAATTAAAAACCCATACAAACAGTTATACAAACATAACTGTACAATGTAACAACCCATACAAACCACAGTTATACAAACTATAACTGTACAATGTAACAACCCATACAAACCAGTTATACAAAATATAACGTACAATGTAACAACCATACAAACCACGTTATACAAACTATAACTGTACAATGTAAACAACCCATACAAACAGTTATACACAAACAATAACTGTACAAAGTAACAACCCATACAAACACAGTTATCACAAAACTATAACAGTTACAAAAAACACCCCATACAAACCACAGTATACAAACTATCAAGTACAATATAACAACCCATAGAGACCAGTAATACAAACTATAACTGTACAAAAGTAACAACCCATACAAACCACAGTATACAGATATAACTGTACAATGTAACAACCCACAAGACCAGTTATACAAACTATAACTGTACAATGTAAAAACCATCAAACCAAGTTATAACAAACTAAACTGTACAATGTAACAACCCATACAAACCAGTTATACACAAACAATAACGTACAATAAACAACCCATACAAACCACAGTTATACACAACTATAAACTGTACAATGTAACAACCCATACAAACCACAGAATACACTATCAACTGTACAATATAACAACCATAAAGACCAGTTATACAAACTATCTGTACAAATGTAACAACCATACAACACAGTATACACAAACTATACTGTACAATGTAACAACCCATACAAACCAGTTATACACAACTATAACTGTACAATGTACAACCATAAAACCAGTTAATCAAAACTATAACTGTACAATGTAACAAACCCATACAAAACCAGTAATACAATTAAAAATGTTACAAGGTTGGGTAACAACCCATACAAACCACAGTAATACAAACTATAACTGTACAATGTAACAACCCATACAAACTAGTTATACAAACTATAACTGTACAATAAAACAGCCCATACAAACCACTATTATACAAACTATAACTGTACAATAAAACAACCCATACAAACCATAGTAACACAAACTATAACTGTACAATGTAACAAAGGCAAGGTGCTTGGGGTTCATCTTTATGCTTGTATTATATGGATATCACAGAAGAGTTTCACCATACTAATAAGGCTGGGGGGGGAGATAGTCATGACCACTACAAAACTCACCTTCTGACATTCCAGCGACAGACCCGGAATCTTCTGAGATTCACAAATAAATGCCGGCCAGACAGGAACTTCAAAAAAATTACGAAAGGATAACAACCGGAAAACTCTCAATACATTAGATGAGGGAATACCACTCATTTTGTCATTACTCCTACTCTAGGAAGAGGCTGAATTAAACAGATCCTTAAATAGTGCAACATTAAGGTCTTCCTTTCTATCAGTTTATAGCAAGAAAACATAAGAGCTAAAATGAATCGTGCTGCTCTTCTGTGCATGAAATGCCAATAGACTGAAAGGTTGTTTTTTTCAAATACCTTGGACCCATTCTAATTTCCCTACCAGCAGAGTCATTAGCAACCACTCTATGTTACAACGCCTGGAGTGTCCTAAAAGGATTCCCAACTCTCTCTTTACAGCTCACTGTTGTTAAACACATTATCCCTGCCATGCAAATGTTGGCCATTCACTAGTTAGATATTAGATAGATTAGTAGTTCTTTTTAGATGAACATATAATCTATGTAATGTCTAAATAGTGCTTTTTCCTGACAACGGTTCCGACGTTCCTGCAACATTCCTGGTTCACATGGTTTTTCAATGGCTCGAATGTCTGAAAGTATAGTATATGGGCACCCTAATTCACAAGCTCACCAATCTATGACTACCAAAATCCATTTGCATCTGGATTTGAGACTTCACCAACAGATCACAAACTACACACATTATAAAAAACAAAACAATCCGCAAGGTACTCACAAGGATTTTGTCTCTATCTCAAACTCTTTTCTTTCTCTGTAGATCAGACTGCTTCTCCCCCTTCACCAACTGTAATATATATAAATAAAGATGAGGATGAATTTATATTACACTTCAGGTCCTCCAAAGAGTTAGCAACCATACAGGTAATGGGGTTGACCAGCACAAATTCCTCCGATTTTCCAGTAAAATAATCTGGGAGGTATATAAGAGCCGCAAAAAAAAATACCTCATCCAGAAGATACTCTTCTTCAAAGTCTGCAAAGAAGTGGATTAGGCACAGAATCATTTACTGACATTGACAATATCCTGACTAGCAACAAAACAATCTGGTAATACAAAAAAAAAATATCTAACCAAGATTAAGTTAAAACATAGAGCATGTCATTGGTTCAAAACTTCCAACACCACAATTTGTCTACCTAGCAAATAAGCCCAAACCATTAACTACGGGGAGAACTACAAGGATACAATGAGGGTTGCCAGATTTTTGCCACCCCCCATGACGTCACAATAGGCTGGTGTGGGGGGGGACTGTGCGAGGTGGAAACAGAGACGGAGTTAGGGGAACGGGCAGGGAGTGGGTGCTCCAGGGGCAGGGCTGCCAGTTTCCTCTGTAAGATGGATTTCAGCCCTGACTTGGGACTCTGGATTTTGGCCCTGCAGTCGGGACAATACCATCCAAGTAGGGTGCTGGCAACCCTGAATAAAACATACCTGGACTTTTTGAGTGGCATTTTATCTGGGTTTAAAACTAGGGCAGAAGGGAAAGTACATAATCAATTAAGATAATATAACATTCTTAGAAACCATGCTTCAATGAGGCCCAACCAAACAGCAGTTATAGAGGCCATCCTAGCACAATACACTAAACAATCATCAACCAAAATGGCTGTTCTTTACACATTGTGTGTGGTGGGTGTATGAGCCATTAGCCAGGTGCACCATCTTTACAGATTAGGTGTACTTCCAACTACTCTCAGCTAAACGCCCTAGCCATTGACTTACAACTTACATACAGTTACCGTATATACTCGAATATAAGTCGACCCGAGTATAAGTCAATGTACCTTTTTTACCTAAAAAAATTAGTGAAACATGATTGACTCGAGTATAAGTCGAGGGTAGAAATATGACCACTAATGCCTCTGATTCTGTATTGTTTAAGGCTTTAGTGCCCTTTAAATGGATAGCAGAATTCCCATACAGTAGCCCATACAGTAACAGCCAATCCAGTATGGCTATTACTGTATGGGACTACAGTATGGGAAATCTGCTGTCCTTTAAAGGGCAACTAAAGCCTCAAAACTACAGAATCAGAAGGCAATCTTTTCAAAAATACTACCATTCTCCTGATTCTGTATTGTTTTAATGCATTAGTTGCCCTTTAAATGAATAGGAATCCCACACTGATCCCCAATTCCTGCCACTCCAGATGTTGGAAACTACACTCCAGCATGCTTTAGTTGGTGGAAGTTGCAGTTTCCAAACATCTTCAGTGGCAAATAACTGCACCTACCTCCCCACCCCCAGTGGGTAGAGGCATTTACTTTACTTAAAATTTGGAGTAAAATGTCCAAAACGATCCAAGCCAGACAGATTACCAATCCTGAATTCACTAACCTGAACTCCGGCAGCACACTTCCTCACTAACCTGAACTCCGGCAGCCGCACGCTTCCTCCTTCTTCCCTATTCCACTGGGCTGTGGCGGACGTCACTACTCGGCGGCGCGCGGTTTTCAGCCACAGCCAGTGGAATGTGGAAGAAGGAGGAAGCGTGCGGATGCCAGAGTTCAGGTTAGTGACTCAAGTATAATCCGAGGTAGGATTTTTAGGCTTTTTTAAAGCCTAAAAACTCGACTTATACTCGAGTATATACGGTACCCAACTAACATGTATTACCAGCTTTAAGAGTGTATTTAGAATAGTGATTTTATAAAATAAAATATCAGATACTACAAACAAGGCCTTACCAGTGCCTTGTAAAGAGGGAGAATAATATTTTTCTCTCTTGAATCTATTCCTCTCTTATACAGACAATATCTTGCATGATCTAGTGGTTCTGACAGGCTCCGTTTGCTACAACTAACAGGGAGATTCAATAAAAGTTCTTATGTTTAAAATGGTGCTAATTTTGCCCCAACCAATCAGGTGTGGCTTCAAATGTTAAATAAGATCTGATTGGTTGGGGCAAATTAGCACCATTTTAAACGATAAGAACTTTTATTGAATAACCCTGTAAGTCTTATCTAGTAGAACCAAACAATTCTTGTGCTGTCAGGTATGTAACCGACCCTTTACTTCCCTGAGTTAGCAGCACAGCAGTTTTTATTGCTGTTCCTTTTCAAAATGTTCTCAAAGTTTTAGATTCATCATAGGAAGTGGAACCACTGATAGATACAATAGAACAGAATATTAAGATTTAAGCTTGTTTTATGACACAATTAAAATGATTAGTGTGTAGCTGACCTGGTTGTGTGCGTGGTTATGGAAAAAACACAGTATGTAAAGTGCTTCTTATTTTTTGCATACACATATTTAGCCCACAAGCAGTGGTTGGCCGGGACAAATCACTGTCGGATCACATGATGATGATGTGTACCCGCCTTAAGAAGTGTTTTGAGTCAAAATTGTCATGGACAGTTATCTAAGGTTATTAATGATTACCTGATCCATAGAGCTTAAGCTAAGTACACACCAGAATGATAAAGCCCCAATACCATTGTATCTGACGGTATAGGGCTTTACTGGCAGTGTGTGTAGCGTCTTTCCCGAACGAGCGTGCGGCCACCAAACGTTTGGGTCGGCCTGAGTCGTTCAAGGACAGAAATTTTCCCTCAGCCGTGGTGTCACCCTATAGGACTCTTCTCTATTATTTGGTTTTTTTATTGGCCATAGGAAACACACAGCGTTCTCCTATGCTGTGTGTCCCTGATCTTTGAGACATGACATACAGGACTTGCCCTGCATCTAGCTATATATTCTTTTGTACTTTACGCCTAAAGCAGGCTATCCACCTAACAATATGATTGCACAATACCGAATCTTTTAATAATGCATTGTTAGTAGTGCTCAACAACAAAATTGTACCTAGGTGCCTGACATAAGAATCAAGGATTATTGAAATAATTTGTTGATTGTCCAATAATCTCACAAGGTACATAGGGGGTTATTCAATAAAAGTTCTTATCGTTTAAAATGGTGCTAATTTTGCCCCAACTAATCAGATGTTAGCTTTCAAATGTTAAAAAGTTCTGATTGGTTGGGGCAAAATTAGCACCATTTGTTTCAAATATTGTCTTATGTGTACTGGGCCTTAATGATGGGCCCACTGAGCATGATATAACAAACCCAAAGGTTGGAGGGACAAACCTTCCCAAGTATCCCGTATAGCACTCACACACTTTCCATCCAATAATTGCAAAAATCAGATAAATAACATCAATACCCATGACACACAATATGTGGACACAGGAACGAAAGAAAGTTATATCCATGGATAATATTCAGGAGTCTCCCAGATTCTGTGTTGTCTCCCGCACTCCCATGAGAACACCCCAAACTCCCATGAGGGAATGGAATACCAGGAAAGTAATTAAAGCCCTAATACGGTGAAAATAACATTATTACCGGGGTAGGGGGTAGTTGGGGTGTTTCGCATTGGTAACCAATGAGGCTGCTGGGGGTGAGGGTTCGGATGTGACAGGAAGGCACAATTTTCCAGAGTAGGATGTCTGGGTTTGCATATTTCTGCATAGTTTTGTATCATCAGAAACATTGTTCTCAATACCCAAGTAATTAATAAACAGATATAATAGAACAGCCCATTACAGAATCTTGATCCACCCCACTTAGAATTTTAGGCCACAAAATGATACTAAGCATACTAACTGGAAAGTTGTTCATGGCCCGCTCCCTGGTAAAAGGTAAAAAAAAGGTGTCCTCCGCAGCCAGCGTGCAGCTTGGCCGTCCATCTTTTCTCCTATCTCTTTTCCCCTACATGCTCACGCATGCACATACACGCAAGCAGGGTGGGGGCTTTGGTGGCCTCGTTCTGCAGCTTTTTCATGTACTGTCAGCTTCTTCTTTAAACGGATGTCAACCTATAAATCTAAATTTTACACACAGCTGTAGGACACCCCAAACCCTACTTCCATTTTATTTTCCTTTTTAAAAGAGACAGCAAAGGAACTTTCAAGCCTTGGTCCCTTGCTGCCTGGGTACTGCCCACTGCTATTTATTGCAAGCTTGTTTTCTGGAAAGAACGGCAGCAGTGAGGGCATATGCAGCAGAGCGGTAAGGGACCAGGTCTTGTAAGTTTCTATAGCTGCATCTTGGAAAAGGTAAGTGGGTTTGGGGTCCTGCAGCTGTATGTAAAATTGAGATTTATGGGGGGGACATGGCCCTTTCACACTAAGAATCAGGTCAGCACATTTATTTACCAGTCTATTCTAAGGCCAACAGACCTTTATACATAAGTCGCCTGTGTGACGCAGTATCAAAAGCCTTAGCAAAATTTAAGTCCAGCACATCCACGGTTTGCCAGAATCTAATTTCTATCATATCTCATACAAACCAAGCAAGTTAGTTTGACAAGATCTATTTCTCATACTGATTAAAATTAAAAAATCAGTTCTTAATCCGTAACAATGATTACAGTATCTTCCCTATCACGATATTAAATTTACAGGTCACATATGACATAAATAGTATGTGATGTTGAATCAATAGGCCCATCTAGTCCAACCTTTTTAGCCAACTATGAGCCCTACTCATAGCTACTTCTGTTCTTCAATAAAACTAAAATTCCCAATTTGGTGGAGATGCCCTTTAATAACCAGTAACTTTCATGTTTTACAATTTTAGAAACTTAATCAGCCCACTCTTGAGGCTATTTAATGAACTTGCCATTACCAAATCTGCTGGAAGTAGTTACAAATTTTACTGATCACTGTAAAGAAACCTTTGCTAGCATAAAATAAAATGTATTTTTTACTAATATTAAAGGATCTCCACAAGTCCTTTGACTACGCAGTGTGGACAATAATCTTTTGTTCCTAAATGTAGATAAATTATAATTGTATTAAATGAATAGCCTTTTAAAAGCGTCCACTTCTGTTTAATTTGTTTATAAGAACATATCCCAGTCTATGAGCTCAGATCATCATTTATTTCATCTTCTAAATTGCTTTCATCTCTCTTTAACATAAAATACTTTTTGTTTTCTCTATACAACGGTCGGTCAAGTGAATCGTTTAGCCAGTTTTGCTATACCAATGCGCATTGTACTCTGAATTCCCTTCCTCTGTCACTCACCGTCCCTTAATACTTCAAACATAACCTTAAAAACCACTTCTTCAGGCAAGCATAACCTGGTCTAGACATACCCATCTACTACCCAATATGATTACAACTCGCCTTTCACACTCACTGCCAATATAATTTAAAGCTAACGATTCCGCACCTTATGTCTACCCCATATCTAGTTGTAGCTCTTTGGGCAGGGTCCCTTTCCTATTGGATCACGGTATTGCTGTAAGAAACTCCTCCCTTTTGTACTTATATTATGTATTACCTGTGTATGTATATGTATAACTTGTACAACATGTATTTACCCTGTATGTAATGTATGACTATGTACTTGTAAAGCGCCACGGAAAGTGTTGGTGCTATATAAAATCCAAATAATAATAATAAATAGGGAGAATAATTTTTTCAACCTTAAACAAAATAACCCCCCTAATGGCATATCTGCTGGGTTGGGCTGTTGCATCCTAACTGCTAGGCACACAAGGATTGTTAACACCCAAATCTACCACCTTAATTTATTGACATTGATTCTTCTCTACCACTGTTTGCAACAATTGCACATCCTTTGCTGATTTCCATTCTATATTGTTTTTTTATTTTAACATTCACAGGACCTGGCTTTTAATACCTCTTACACAGTGCACATTCTTTCCACTTAGATAAAGCCCTGTTGGCAACTACTCTTAAGTGGGTACACACAGTAAGATAAAGCCCGATACCGTCGGATCGAGAGTTCTCCCAATGAATCATAGGGAGAACGTCGGGACTGTGTAATTGCAGATCTTTGAAAGATGGCAGACATGATCTTGCAGATCCTGTCTTTCATCTTTCAGAAATCAGTACTGTGGTACCCAGCTTTAGAGCAGTACAAGCCTTACAATTACGCAGATGATACAGACAACAGTACTAACACGCTAAACCAAGAAAAACAACCTATACAGTCCCCATACTACACAAGTATATAAAGCACAATCAGGTTTTTCAATAAAAGTTCTTATCATTAAAAATGTGCTAATTTTGCCCCAACCAATCAGATGTTAGCTTTCAAATGTTAAATTAGCACCATTTTTAACAATAAGAAATTTTATTGAATCTCCCTGTAAGTCTACTGACCAGAGTTACGGATACAACTACACATGACATAATCCATACAGGCCACAAAGCTATGGAATTTACATGCCATATATGGCACAATCTCCTTGTAGAGGCTACAGGTCGGATCACCAGTGACGCCAACTGGTCGAATGCACATAACACAAACTATTGTTGGCCGTGAGCAGTCGGGTGTTATGGATGCATTTCCCCATCTATACCTAGCATAACAGCCAAAATAGATTTTCTATTTACTAAGCATATTAACATATCCTTGTAGCATTTATGATATGACATTCTCATTGCATTATCTCTCTCGATTATAATTAGTCTGGCAGTTTCCATGGGTATTGTTCTCACTTCATTATCTCACTATTATGATTTGTTCGGTAGATTCTGTTAGCTTTTTTGTACCAATATGTTACATAAATCAGATAATAAGCCTGATGTAGGTTTTGTGGTTATTTGTTTTGGGTTTAGAATGTCATCATGGCACAACAGATGGTCAAACCACCAGAGTTAAATACAAGGTGATAAGATGGATATTGTGTCAGGATTGTCAATTACAATATATCAACGATTTCCTTGTTGTAGGATCAAGAGAATTCTAGGTGCTCTATAGAATATCGATAAATCTGTATATCAGTTATATATAGAAAATAGAAATAATAGACAGAAATGCTGAATGCAGTGCGTTTTGTAAATGCACTGGAACAGAAGCAGCAGGTGTGAATGATATTATGACATTTTATGGGCTTTACTGTCTGTCCATTTTTTTAAAAGCACCTGTATTGGAAAAACGGATAAAAACTGATGTAGTGAACGAGCCCTTTATAAACTGGATATACAATAAATTTCAAGCACATTCGTATTTCTGCCTCTAACTAATCGCGTGCATTGGATTTGCCCATACTTTGACCTTTACATCAAATAACTAGGGGGTATATATCTATACCAAGATACAGCATATACAGACCACTGTATTCTATACGCTATCACATGGCACAACCTATACAGCCACCATGCTAAACAAACAATGTCATGGCACAACCCATACAGCCCGCTATGCTAAACAATGTCATGGCACAACCTATACGCCCACCATGCTAAACAAACAATGTCATGGCACACAAATACAGCCCTCTATGCTAACAATGTCATAGCACAACCCCTACAGCCACCAAGCTAACAAACACTGTCATGGCACAACAAATACAGCCCGCCAAGCTATACAAACAATGTCATGGCACAACCCCTACAGCCGCCAAGCTAAAAACCCAAACCAGTTACAGATACAAACTATAACTGTACAATGTAACAGCCCATAAAACCATAGTAACACAAACTATAACTGTACAATGTAAAAACACATACAAACCAGTTATACACAAACACTAATGTACAACATAAAACCCCTACAAACCACAGTAATACAAACTATAACTGTACAATGTAACAACCATACAAACTAGTTATACAAACTATAACTGTACAATAAACAGCCCATACAAACCAATAGTAACACAACTATAACTGTACAATGTAACAACCCATATAAACCACAGTAAACAAAACTATAACTGTACAATAAAACAAACCCATACAAACCATAGTAACACAAAAATATAACTGTACAATGTAAAAACAAATACAACCGTATACACAAACATAACTGTACAAATAACAACCCATACAAACCACAGTAATACAAACTATAACTGTACAATGTAACAACCATACAAATAGTTATACAAACTATAACTGACAATAAAACAGCCCCATACAAACCAATATTATAAAAACTATAACTGTACAATAAAACAACCCATACAAACCATAGTAACACAAACTATAACTGTACAAGTAACAACCCATATAAACCACAGTATACAAAACTATAACTGTACAATAAAACAACCATACAAACACCAGTAATACAAACTATAACTGTACCATGTAACACCATACAAACACAGTTATACAAACTATAACTGTACAATATAACAACCCATAAAACCACAGTTATACAAACTATAACTGTACAATGTAACAAACCCATACAACCAGTTATAAAAACTAAACTGTACAATGTAACAACCCATACAACTGTTATACAAAACTATAACTGTACAATGTAACACCCATACAAATAGTTATACAAACTTAACTGTACATGTAACAACCCATAAAACCACAGTTATACAAAACTATAACTGTACAATGTAACAACCCATACAAACCAGTTATACAAACTATAAAATGTTACAATGTAACAACCCATACAAAACCCGTATTACAAACTATAACTGTACAATGTAAACAACCCTACAAACTAGTTATACACAAACAATAACATGTACAAAGTAACAACCCATACAAACCACAGTTATCACAACTCTAACAGTACAATAAACAACCCATACAAACCACAGTAATACAAACTATCACTGTACAATATACAACCCATAGAGACCAGTAATTACAAACTATAACTGTACAAGTACAACCCATACAAACACAGTAATACAGACTATAACTGTACAATGTAACAACCCACATAACCGTTATACAAACTATAACTGTACAATGAAACAACCCATACAAACCAGATAAACAAACATAAACTGTACAATGTAACAACCCATAACAAACCAGTATACACAACAATAACAGTACAATATAACAACCATACAAACCACAGTTATCACAAACTATAACTGTACAATGTAACAACCCATACAAACCACAGAATACAACTATACTGTACAATATAACAACCATAGAGACCAGTTATACAAACTATCTGTCAAAGTAACAACCATACAAACACAGTATACACAAAAACATATCTGTACAATGTAACAACCCATACAAACCAGTTATACACAAACTATAACGTACAATGTGAACACCCATAAAAATAAACGAATACAAACTAAAACTGTACAATGTAACAACCCATACAAACCAGTAATACAAATTAAAACTGTACACATGTAACAACCCTACAAACACAGTTTACACAAACTATAACTGTACAATGTAACAACCCTACAGACCACAGTAAACAAACTATAACTGTACAATATAACAACCCATACAAACCAGTTATACCAAACTATAACTGTACAATGTAACAAACCCATACAAACCAGTATTACACAAAATATAACTGTACAAGTAACAACCCATACAAAACACAGTAATACAGACTATAACTGTACAATGTAAACACCCACATAGACCAGTTATACAAATATAACTGTACAAGTAACAAACCATACAAACCAGTTATACAAAACTATAACTGTACAATGTAACAACCCATACAAACCAGTTATACACAAACAATAACAGTACAATGTAACATCCCATACAAACTACAGTTTAACACCAACTATAACTGTACAATGTAAACACCATACAAAGAAGTTGGAGGAGCACACTACTACGTTTTCAGTGTTTATTTCAGCAAAAATGCAAAACATACGACGTTTCGGGGGATACAATTCCCCTTCCTCAGGTATATAACTGTGTGCACCACCCTTCACCCTATACCATAGTCCCACCACTTGTGTGTGGCATTAAGTGAAATATCAATTGTGCAATAAAAATATACAATAATTACTTGTGGTATATAACCACCATCTATAACATCCATATACACATTAAACCCTTCTTCAAAACGATACTGTCATAGTTTCTTTATATAAAGTGCCAATGTGCTATAATAAATATAATAAAAGCATATGTATAGCTTATACAAAGTGCCCAATGGGGGGCTATACATATCTATACCAATATACAGGCATATACAGGACACCTGTATTCTATACGTCTATCAATGGACAACCATACAGGCCCCACACATGTAAACAAACAATGTCTATGGCACAACCACATACAGTCCGCTATGCTAAACAATTTCATGGCACAACCTATACACAGCCCACCATGTAACTAAACAACATGTCACTGCACAACAAATAACAGCCAGCTCTATGCTAACCCATGTTTCATAGGCACAACCCTACAAGCCAGCCACAGCTAAAAACAAACACTGTCATGGCACACAAATACAGCCCCCAAGCTAACAAACAATTGTCATGGCAGCACAACCCCTACAGGCCGCGCCAAGCTAAAACCCAAACCAGTTCACAGTATACAAAACTATAATGTACCAATGTATAACAGACCATACAAACCATAGTAACACAAACTATAAACTGACATGTAAAACACATACAAAACCAGTTATACACAAACACTAACTGGAACACAATGAAACACCCATACAAACAATCAGTATAACAAAACTATAACTGTACAATGTAACAATCCATTACAACTAGTTATACAACTATAACTGTCATATAAACAGCCTACAAACCATTAGAACACCAAACTACTAACAGCGTACAATGATTAACAACCCAATAAACCCACGTATAAAACTAGAACTGTACAATAAAACAACACCCTACAAACCATAGTAAAACCAAACTATAACTGTACATGGTAAAACACATACAAAACCAGTTACACAAACACCTAACGTACAACATAACAACCCTAACAAACACATAATACAAACTACTAGACACTGTACAATGTAACAACCATACAACACTAGTTACAACACTATAATGGTACAATAAAACTCCCATACAAAACCAATGATTATACCAACTATAACGTTACAATACAACAAGACCATACAAACCATTATGTAACACAAACAACTATAACTGTTTACAAGTGTAAAACCATATAAACCACAGGTATTAAGAACAACCTATAACTGTACACATAAACAACCCATACAAACCGACAGTAATACAAACTCTAACTGTACAATGTAACACCTATACAACCAGTTATACAAACTATAACTGTACAATATACACACTCTGTTTACTTATATTATGTATTACCTGTGTATGTAATATGTATAACTTTGTACAACATGTATTACCCTGTATGTAATGTATGACTATGTAATTGTAAAGCGCCACGGAAGATGTTGGCGCAATATAAATCCATAATAATAATAATAATTCACTTAGTATAATATATAGGGCTGTTACATTGTACAGTTATAGTTTGATACTGAACTGGTTGGGTTTTTAGCTTGGCGGCTGTAGGGGTTGTGCCATGACATTGTTTGTTAGTTGGCGGGCGTGTATTTGTTGTGCCATGACAGTGTTTGTTAGCTTGGGGGCTGTAGGGGTTGTGCTATGACATTGTTAGCATAGAGGGCTGTATTTGTTGTGCCATGACATTGTTTGTTTAGCATGGTGGGTGTATAGGTTGTGCCATGACATTGTTTAGCATAGCGGGCTGGATGGGTTGTGCCATGACATTGTTTGTTTAGCATGGTGGGCTGTATAGGTTGTGCCATGTGATAGCGTATAGAATACAGTGGTCTGTATATGCGTATTTGGTATAGATATTATAGCCCCCTGATATTTGATGTAAAGGTCAAAGTATGGGCAAATCCAATGCACGCGATTAGTTAGAGGCAGAAATACGAATGTGCTTGAAATATAATTGTATATCCAGTTTATAAAGGGCTCGTTCACACTACATCAGTTTTATCCGTTTTTCCAATACAGGTGCTTTTAAAAAAATGGACAGACAGTAAAAGCCATAAAATGTCATAATATCATTCACACCTGCTGCTTCTGTTCCAGTGCATTTACAAAACGCACTGCATTCAGCATTTCTGTCTATTATTTCTATTTTCTATATATAACATGATATACAGATTTATCGATATTCTATAGAGCACCTAGAATTTCTGATCCTACAACAAGGAAATCGTTGATATATTGTATTGACTCCTGACACAATATCCATCTATCACCTGTATTTAACTCTGGTGGTTTGACCATCTGTTGTGCCATGATGACATTCTAAACCCAAAACAAATAACCACAAAACCTACATCAGGCTTATTATCTGATTTATGTAATATGTGTACAAAAAAGCTAACAGAATCTACCGAACAAATCATAATAGTGAGATAATGAAGTGGAGAAACAATACCCATGGAAACTGCGCCAGACTAATTATAATCGAGAGAGATAAGCAATGAGAATGTCATATCATAAATGCTACAAGGATATGTTATATGCTTAGTAAATAGAAAGATCATTTTGGCTTGTTATGCTGGTTCCCATACAAACCATAGTAACACAAACTATAACTGTACAATGTAAAAACACATACAAACCAGTTATACACAAACACTAACTGTACAACATAACAACCCATACAAACCACAGTAATACAAACTATAACTGTACAATGTAACAAAACCAGCATAACAAGCCAAAATGATCTTTCTATTTACTAAGCATATAACATATCCTTGTAGCATTTATGATATGACATTCTCATTGCTTATCTCTCTCGATTATAATTAGTCTGGCGCAGTTTCCATGGGTATTGTTTCTCACTTCATTATCTCACTATTATGATTTGTTCGGTAGATTCTGTTAGCTTTTTTGTACACATATTACATAAATCAGATAATAAGCCTGATGTAGGTTTTGTGGTTATTTGTTTTGGGTTTAGAATGTCATCATGGCACAACAGATGGTCAAACCACCAGAGTTAAATACAGGTGATAGATGGATATTGTGTCAGGAGTCAATACAATATATCAACGATTTCCTTGTTGTAGGATCAGAAATTCTAGGTGCTCTATAGAATATCGATAAATCTGTATATCATGTTATATATAGAAAATAGAAATAATAGACAGAAATGCTGAATGCAGTGCGTTTTGTAAATGCACTGGAACAGAAGCAGCAGGTGTGAATGATATTATGACATTTTATGGCTTTTACTGTCTGTCCATTTTTTTAAAAGCACCTGTATTGGAAAAACGGATAAAACTGATGTATGTGAACGAGCCCTTTATAAACTGGATATACAATTATATTTCAAGCACATTCGTATTTCTGCCTCTAACTAATCGCGTGCATTGGATTTGCCCATACTTTGACCTTTACATCAAATATCAGGGGGCTATAATATCTATACCAAATACGCATATACAGACCACTGTATTCTATACGCTATCACATGGCACAACCTATACAGCCCACCATGCTAAACAAACAATGTCATGGCACAACCCATCCAGCCCGCTATGCTAAACAATGTCATGGCACAACCTATACACCCACCATGCTAAACAAACAATGTCATGGCACAACAAATACAGCCCTCTATGCTAACAATGTCATAGCACAACCCCTACAGCCCCCAAGCTAACAAACACTGTCATGGCACAACAAATACACGCCCGCCAACTATACAAACAATGTCATGGCACAACCCCTACAGCCGCCAAGCTAAAAACCCAAACCAGTTACAGTATACAAACTATAACTGTACAATGTAACAGCCCATACAAACCATAGTAACACAAACTATAACTGTACAATGTAAAAACACATACAAACCAGTTATACACAAACACTAACTGTACAACATACAA